>JARWLF010001460.1:0-10183 GCA_029853055.1 Scenedesmus sp. KT-U | reverse complement strand
TGCTGCTTCTAAGGGGCCGCCACCCGAAGAAGAAGCTGGGACATGTCGCACGCTCTGCACCCTCTGTCATCCAAGCTGACCAGTTACCTGTAAAGAAGCACCACAGTGTGATTTACTCATCATTTGTGATCACGTACACATGACAAAGCTGCATCACCAAGTTTCTTGAACATGCAGAGAAAGTGTACTTGCAGGTGCTGTAGCAGAAAGTGTACTTGCAGGTGTTGTAGCAGAAACTTGAGCAGAAAGCATGAGTGGTAATCTGGCCAATCTTCCATACTGTTGTCATACAGAATCTGTTCAAGTCTAAGGTCCTCATGGAAGCAAGGAGTGCACAAGCACTTGACACAGTCAGTGCGAAGATGACCAAAGATATGTAGTTTTTGGCGTTTGCTTTTTGAGAACCTGCACTGTATACATCGGCAGGGTTGCCATAACACTGAAACAATAGAACGGCCAGAAGGACAGACAAGCCGCGGTCATTCCAGACAGCAACACTGCTTGCAGGTGGCAAATCTTGCCATGACACAGGCAGATCTGTCTAGACGCCAAACGTTGCGTCTCAAACCAGGTACACAACACGCACTGCAACATCTAGTGCTTGAACCACCACCACCACCACCACTCCACATGCACACCCCCAGCAGCCGTAGAATCCCAGAGGCATCTATCTGCTATTCCTTTTACGCTGAGGTAAGACTATGTTGCAGATCACTCTCATCCTGCGCTCCTGCACCATGCCTTGCTGCACTGTCCTCGTGAGAAACCCGATGATCACTGTTGCCTACACTGTGACCCCGACCCTGCAGGACATGCTGCCTCTGCCTCGTGCAATGCAACAGCGGCACTAGCCTCCTTCTGCTGGAGCTCCTGCATACTATTGTCAAACTGCTGCAACGCCTGCTTGTTACTGTTCACTCTGCTCTTGAGGCTGTTGATGCTGTTCTTGAGATTTTTCCTGGCCAGCTCCACTCTCTGCTGCATAGCAAGCTGCAGTAGGAGGTCACCATTGGCTCCTACTGTTTCTGTGGTGCTGAAATTCATGATGGTACGCTCATTACTGCCTCCTGATGCTGCTGAGAGTGTCTGGTGCTGCTCTTGCAACAACGTCTCCAACTTCTGCTCATCCTGCAGCAGCTGCTCCTGCTTCTGAGTCATGCGCTGCTGGAGGCTCTGGATCTGCTCCCGCACTGAGCGCAGGTTCCTGAAAGCAGTACGAGCTGCATGAGCCTGATGACTCCCAGTGGCTCTTCCATCATCCTCTTGCTCCTCGCTCGTATGATCCTTGCTGACAATGAGGGACATGCTTGTGAAAGCATTCACAACACTGGCAGTCCCTCCTGTTGGCTGTCGGCCATCGAACTGCTGCTGTTGCTCACCCTGGGTACATGCTGGGGTGAGCAAGCCGCTTGACAAGCTGCTGCTACTGCCTTTGGCAGTTCTATGATTGTTGATAGGAGAAGAACTTGGTGCTGTCCTGACTTCTGTCGCTTTTGTCCCTGCTACTGCTGATTTTGTGCTCCCTGGCTGCTGAGCCTCTGTCTCCAGCGCTCTTGAACTGCACGAGTGCTGCCCTGCTGGATTGCTCTGACCTGGCTGTCCACTGTTTGGCGGCTGCTGCTGTTGTTGCTCTGATACTCCCTGTACTTCTGCCACCCCCACACCCGAACCTGGTCCCTGCTGAGCTTCCAGAACTTGCAAAGCCTCCTGAAACGCCAGGACAACATCTTCCTTGTCACCCAGCCAATCCAGAGTTTTCTTGGCGACATAGCCAGCGGCCAAGTCCGTGTCTGCCTCATGAGCAGAGCCTTTCTTGATCAAACGGGAGAGGGTGGTGCCTGGGCAGATTAACTGCTTCAAGACTGGAGAGCCATCAGGACTTCTGCTGCAGAATATGAGCCCTGGCAGGTGAACCACAGCATGCTGCAGCTTCTTGCCCTTACCTCCTTTGCTCAGGGTGGTGTCAAACCTGGGCTGAGTGTCGGAGGAAGCAGCCACAGCTGCCTGCTGTAGCACGGGCATGTTCAGATCATACCCTGCTGCTTTTGCTGCCTCAAGCTGTAGCTGGTTTGCTATGCGCACACAGCTGTAAAGCTTCTGCAGCGATGCACATGCATCGCCACTGTAGCCCAGGAGCCTTTTCAGTGGGGCCAGCTCGCTGATGCCATTGTCAACTGCTGGGGGTGCAGTGTCAAGGGCAGTACGATGCGCTGTTGACACAGTCGGCGCAGTGCTGCTGGTAACCTCTCGCTTCTTATCAGCATGATCCAGTCTGTCACTGAGGGACAAGCTGTTGAAAGCATCCCCAACACTAGCCGGCCCTGTTGCTAGCTGTGGGTCAGTGGGCTGTGGCTGTCGCTGCTGCACCATTTGTGTGCATGTTGGCACCAGCAAGTTGCCTGCGGAGCTGCTGCCCTCTACAGTTACATAGTTGCTGACAGAACAACAATCAGGTGCTCTTGTCGCGATCGCAACTGTTGCTGCTTCTAATGTTGTACTCCTCTGCTGCTGAGCTCCTGTCCCATGCCCATTTGGACTGCACGACTGCTGCCCTGATGCGTCTGCTGACTTGCTCTGACACGCTTGTCTATCTACTGGCTGCTGCTGTTGTCTCTCCAAGGCCTCTCCCAGATCCTGCTGTTGTCCCTTCTGGTCCTCGAGTATCTGCACAGCCTCCTGGACTGCCAAGACAACATCTGCTTTCGACCACAGCCATTCCAGAGCCTTCTTGGCAATGATCTTAGCGGCCAGCTTTTTGTCAGTCTCAGCAGCAGAGCCTCTATGCAGCAGGTGAGACAGAGTGATCCCTGGAGCTATCAGCTGCTTCGATATCAGCAAGCCATTGAGACATCTCCTCAGAAACACGAGTTCTGGCAAATCAACTATAGCGTAACATAGCTGCTGGCCTTTGGCTGACTTCCTGACTATTGTGTCAGTCTTGGGGTCATTTTTGACAGACGCAGCCATCACTGCCTGCTGCAGCACGGGTGACTTCACATCCTTCCCTGCTGCCATAGCTGCCTCAAGCTGTAGCTGGTTGGCTGTGCGCACGATGTTGTACAGCTTTCTCAGAAGTGAATATGATTTGCCATTGCTGCCCAGAAGCTGCTTCATTGTGGGCAACTCAGTATCTCCACTGCTACTGTGGTGGTCTGCTGCCAGTGATGCAGGGACGCTGGCGATTGGCGCTGCAACCCGCCTAGCATTGTTGCTTGCAGGCTGTGCTGTATGCCGTACTGGAGTCGGTCCACTGCTGTTGACGTGTGCAGCGAGGCTGCTGCTGCTGTCTGCCACCATGCTCTCAGGGAGTACTTGAGGCCACAGCACCCCATCACGTAGAAAGCCCCAGCCTTCCAGCAATCCAGTGAAACCATGCTGCTCTAGCACCGCTAGGAAGCCGTATGTGACATCTGCTTCCTCCTGCTGCTGCAGCTGCAGCAACCACCCAGCCACCGCTGTTAGGCACTGCTGAACTGTCTTCTTGACTGCCTTGGGACACCTCTTGGGTGATACCCCAGCCTGCAGGTGCTTGTAACATGTGCTGAACTCGGCCATTCTGTGTGATAGATGCTGCTGCTCCTGCAATATCACTGCATCAACCTGAGCCAAGCCTGGACCCTCCATAGGTATGCTGCTTATGCTGTAATCACTGATCACGCCCCTGCTGACTAGCTGCTGCCTTTGTGCACTTGCGCTGACCTCGACAGGACTGACAACTGTAGCTGTATGCTCTGCTTGTTCATAAGCTGCTGCACATCCACCACTGGCCCCAGACCCAGCAGCCTCTTTGATCCCGTCAACATCAAGCTGCTGCAGATGTTGCTGATCTGTGTCTTGCACACCTTGCCGTGACTGTTCATGCATGCCATTGAGAGGGGTCCTTGATTGCACTGCTGCGGTAGCTACAGTGTTTATCTGCTTCAACAGCAAACCGATATGCTGCAGGGTAAGGATGTTGTGCTCTTGACTCAACTGTGCTCCAAGCTGCTCTACCAGCCATGTCAGTAGCTTCTCTGGCTTCACATTCTGCTGTTGCCGTTCCTGTACTGCTGCCACCAGGCTCTGTGGGAATGGTGCGACTGTCCACAACGACTTGCCTTCGAACAGCTGCTGCTGCTCACAACTCCCCAGCAGAAGCAGTGCCTGAGGACCAAACAGCCAAGCCAGCACCTTGCAGAGCTCTATTCTGACTGGTGGCACTGCTCCAGCTGCTGCTGCAGAACTCTGTGACCCGCCACACTCATCAAACCAGCAGGCAGCTGCACCAACACCATCAGCTGAGAGCCTTCCCCCATGTGCAGACTGTGACTGACAACTGTCCAAGTACCGCTGTATGACCCTGCTGCTGCTGCTGAACATGTAAGCTATGAATGCTGCTGTGCCGCCATTGGTGTTGGTGTTACTGCCTACTGCTCTTGCTGGGCAGTCACTGGCATCAAAGGGATCCTGCAGACAAAATATGTACCTCTTAGGGAACACACCAGGCACCCAGGTGCCATGCCAGAGGTCAGCATGTAGGTCCCTGCATGACACAAACATGTTCAGGTCATCACACCAGCACAGTATTTGTACATTGGATGCGCACTGCTGGCGATGCGACGGATCATGCAGATACACGGATATGTCGAATAGCAGTCTCACCCAGTTGGTAAGAGAAAGAGGTGATATTCATCATGCAACTGGTATGCAGAGCAGTCGGAATGCAAGCAGACAGCGGCCGTACCTGTTCTTGCCCAACACCCAATCAGACAATTGCCCACTCCACATCTGAAAGAAGCCCAGCACCAGTTGACCCATAGCTGGCACCTGCTGCTGTTGGTGACCTGCGATCCATGCCACCATCCTGCCCTGCACTGCTTCTAGCAGGTGTCTCAGCCGTCCGGGATTCTCCCAAGCCTGCTGATTGCCACCCTGCAACAGCCTGGCTTGTGATTGCTGCAGCAGCTCATGAGGTACCAAATTCTGCAGCGGTGGCAGCAGCTGCACCTGCTGCAGGTAGAAGATGGTCAAGTACAGCAGGCTGGTGCTGTTGAGAGTGCCCCGGGACGCATCGTTGAGGTCATGAGCTTGTGCCCACAGCTTGACGAGGCGGTAAAGAGGTGCGAGCTGCTGACAGTGGCTGTTGAGGATGTACATGAAGTTGGCCTTCAGGAGTGCACCTGAACCCTGGATTGATAGGTCGCAATCCAGACCAGAGAGACTGCAGGTGTACTTCAGCACTGGAACACGTGCACCCCAGATTGCTTGGATCTTCTGCAAAGCAGACAAAGGCATGACATACCAGCCTTTGGGTCCGTGAATGCTGGATGAAAGTCAAATGTAAGACTGGGTCATCAGCTCATGTAGAGATGCGCCGGGTCTGACAACGCTTGAAAGCAGCCAAGGATATGGAGCTTAACATCTGATCATGCCAGCCTCATGCTTGTCAGACCTGCCCACCTTGCCTTGAGCCAGGTTTGCTGCGTTCAGGGCTCTCATGACTTGTGCAAGCAGACTGCGCTGCTGTTTTGACTTCAGCTCGATTACAGGACAGCCATTCATCCTGCCAAACAGCCCAAGGTCCAAATCACTTTTTGTGAGGCATAGGGCACTGAGAGAGCTACCAAAGGTAGATATCTGTATTGGATGAGGGGAGTTGAGCTGCCTTGCCAAACGGGCCACATGCTCATTGACCAGTGTCCTCCGCCTGTCCCAGTCCTGTTGTGAGGGCGTCAGGGCCTGCAGGCCAACCATGTAGGCCATACACCATGTCTGGTAGCGTCAGAGCGTGGAGGCACCAGTCATTGGTCCGGCAGACTCTGCTGTGACCGTTGGACAGTCTGACACGGGACTGCTCCATGGCCAGCGCAAGGACAGCCAACCTGGCAGCCCACCTGCACAATCCGACCTATAGCTAGGTCTAGAGCTGCCGCTGAATCCCAGGACATACTATCTTCACCCACTGCAGGCTCCATCAAGTTTGAGGCAGTCGATAAGGACGACACCAGTCAACCCTGGCCCAAAGCAGGCCCATGCGTGCATAGGAAGACATCATGCATAGCAGCGAATGTGTCGACACTAGCCAATACAGGGATGCTTGAATTGCAGACGGCCTGCCTGGCCTGGACACTTGCACACGAGTGTGCGCCAGCGTCACCCAATTCGCCAGCCTACAAAAGCGCGAGCCTACAAAAGATTACATGCAACCTCGTGCAAACTGTACCTGGTGGCCGAGGTGAATCCATGAGCTGTCAGCGAGTTTCCCCAGGGAAGAGCAAGCGTTTCAAGTACAAGCAGCAGGCAGCTGCTGCCATCGGCTTGAGGCAGTGTTGATTTTGTTATCGTTTATTTGCTTTATTGCCAGGTTTAGGCTTTGCGTTCAGCCAGTACGGCCCCGTGTCTTGCAAGTGTCCCGCCTGTAGTAAGTATTGCGTGCTGCTAGTATGGTGCTGTTCATCTTTGCTGTACTGTAACACCTTAGGAAACAACTTTAGGCATGGTCGAAACAAGATCGAAGGGCAAGTCCTTGTCGTCTGGTGATGTGAGCCAAGGCCAGTCCTTTGGTGACAAGGATGATGTGTTCCATAAGGGCGTTGCGATCTCGATGTGGCAGAACTCTGGTGATGAAGACTCAAACTGGACGAACTATATCAAGAGCAAGTTCCCCTTTAAAAGTCTGCCGTTCGGGTTGAAACGGTACAGTGGGAAGTACAGTGTGCAGGAGACCTGTCCAGACACATGGAACAGGTTGGTGAACCAGCAAGCAAGCACCGGTAACCTGGATATGTATGAGCAGGCTTGTAGCAGGCATGCAGGTTGTTGCAGCAACGTCCCAAGGAGCCCCAAGAGCTTCAACATGCAGTAGTAGGCCTGAAGGCAGGATTCTCAAGCAGAACCATGAACGTGCTAGGGTGCTAGGGTGTGAAGTTCGGCCAGATGCGTACTTACTGACTTTTCAAATCAATACCAAACTAGCCTGGAGGCATATATCTGCCGTTACTGAAAGTGACAGCACCCCACTCTGTCGTGACCACAGGTACAAAGAAGATATCAGACTCTCACAAGAAGCCGGCTGCAACGCTTTCCGTTTGTCCATAGAATGGGCACGTGTGGAGCCAAAGCAGGGGGAGATTGACATGAGTGCAGTAGACAGGTAACAGCAGCGCATGATAGTGGGATGGTAGCATGTTGATGGTTGTGTTGGTGCCTGTGTTGCTGTCTGAGCCGACCCCATCATTACTTGCACTTCAGCCTGCAGGCTTCTCAGTACCAGATCTCAGCCTTCAGTCAAGCTCACACCAAAGAGTAGCAGCAATGGCGATAGATCAGCTGTAAGAGTTGAGCATGCTCAGTGTCCCCTGCATGGTATTGAGTATTTTGCGCCAGCGTCTCAGACAGTCTGTTTCAGCATGTTTGATCAATTTTCAGGTACAACGAGATGCTGGATGCCATGGACGCTGCTGGTATAGTGCCCAATGCAACACTACATCACTTTGTACATCCTCAGGTGACCCCATATTGTCTGGTAATCCATGACTGATCTGACAAGTGCCCCCAAGCAGCAACTCCTCTCTATGTCATCAGCACCAGTGACATAACAGCTAGTGATCTGCATGTGTTGTAGTATACCTGCAAGCGCACTTCTGCACCTGTGCTTGATCCCAGCCCGCCCTGCAGCAACAGTGAGAAACCCGGCCATGCTGCCAACGTCATCTGCTGCTGACCTTCTCTGCAGTGGTTTGAGGATCTAGGAGGTTTCGAGAAGGAAGAGAACATCAAGCACTTTGTGTCTTGGTCCATCAAAGCAGTGGAGTTGTTTGGCAGCAGAATCAGATACTGGGCTACCTTCAATGAGCCAACTGTGAGCGCTTTTAGGCCATGTACCAGCTAGCAGTGACCTGTTGTGTCAATGCATGCTTGTAGCTGGCATAAGAGTACCGATCACACCTGCCACTCTGACACTGTATGTAGTACCAACAACCACTGACAGTTGTCTGCATATTCCGATCAGACTTGAAACCCCACGAATGCTGCATGGGGTACTCATGTTGACAACCTCTGTCACCTTTGCTGCTGGTTGCTGCAGTGTGCGATGTTCCTAGGCTGGATTACTGGCATGCACCCCCCAGGCAAGATCTTGTCCTGCATCACAGCTGGTCATGTGCTGCTCAACAAGCTCAAAGCTCACTGTGAAGCTTATGAGGCAATCAAGAGGACACCGATTGGCAAGTCACTTATGGTAATGGCTGACATGTTGCTTGATGATGAATCATGCCTATACTAGGTAGTGTCCAGTCAAGCGATTATAGGAAGGTTTACTTCAAATCATGAAGGTGCTGTGGCAGCCGCTCCTATGTCCTGCTGCATATATTCAAGCGTCTGCTTCATCAACTCCATGCCTTGAGCTAGCACTGTCTGCGCTTCGTTGCCTGTGCAGGTAGGTCTTGTTCATCACCACATCACCTTCTTAGCCACTGGACCGCGTCTGTTGAGGTCACTAGCAGAGTGAGTGCTGTGTCAGTGATTGAGGGCATCAGCAAGTACTCCCAGACAAGCACAAAAGCTCTGCTGCACCAACAGTATGAGATGCAATGTCTCATGGTTCATGCTCAATGGCACATGTCAGTATCTTGGTTTACTGCAAAGTACCTGTCTCAAACAAGAATCAGTGCTGCTGTTGTTTCTGCTTGTTGTAGCTACGCTGCCTCCTGGATGAACTACTGGTGGGGCTATGAACTTGTTCATCAGTTCATGCTGACTGGGAAGTTCACATGGAAGGTTCCTGTACTGGGTCAGTGGTTGGAGTGGCAGTACCCGGGAGGTCGACCACCTTTTGACTGGTTTGGTGTCAACTACTACAGCAGGTGGGACAATATGAGTTTTGGCAGGAACCACATGTGCATAGGAGCTTGTTTGTTTGGTGCATGGTCACATGTCCAACCACACTGCTGCAGGCCATGTTTGGCAACCCGCAGTTGCGCTTGGTTTTTGCAGCTGGTGAAGGTGTTGATTATCTTACGCAAAGTACTGTTCTAGGTGATAGACCAAGTACCTGCAGAAGATACTATTGCTGTGAGGATATGGCGTTCATAACATGTGTGCTGTACTGCTGTTTGCTGCAGGTCTGTTGTGACCTGGTACCTGAAGCCCTGGTGTCTCCCTGGTGAGACAATGACAGACATGTACTACCCCATATATGCAGATGGCTTATATGAGTCACTTATGCAGGTAGGGTAGGGATTTAGGCCAGTTGGTGCTGCATCAAGATAGTCTTGATCAGAGCAAACAGATCTAGGAACGGTGGCAAGAGCGCAGTGATCATTGTCATGCTGAAGTACACACAGGTTGTCCTGCTATTCTGCGTCTACCGCTGGAAGCCAGCATCCTGATAAGCCCACCACATGTGCTATCAATGCGTAAGCATGCTGACTTGCTTCTGTACCTACCTGTCTGTCATGTGTCCAGGCCAAGGAGTACAACGTTCCCATCTACATCACTGAGACTGGCATTGCAGACCGCAGTGATGCGAACCGGGCTACCATGATTGACAAGTACATGAGGGCGGTAGGTCTACTGAACGTCCTGCTTATATCGAGTTCGGTGGTTGTTTGATTGGCATTGCTCAGCTGCGTTTGTTCATCTGGTGGCGTGAGATGAGAGCACTATGTCTGTGCAGAAAAGGTTCAGAATGCAGCATGAACTCAGCTGCACGTTCCCAGAGACCCATTGTCATGAGCACAAGTGTGCTTCCTGTGCAGACGTTGCGTGCAATAGCTGATGGTGCTGATGTCCGTGGCTTCTACTGGTGGACCTTGGTTGACAACTTTGAGTGGAATGCTGGCTACCTGATGGAGTTTGGGCTATATGCCTGGCGGCCTGATGGCAGCGTGGACAGAAAGCTGAAAGAGGGAGCAAAAGCTTTGGTGAGGCGACATAGCTTGTCAATGTGTCGATTTTTTGTACATGATGTGCTGCAGCAGCAGCAGTTGCTGCTATAATGTGCTGCACGGGTGTTGTGTGTGACAGACCTGCTGCCAAGGGAGGCACCGCATCACCGAGAGTGGAGCTGCGGTTGCTTCTGACAGCTGCTCTCAGGCTTGAACTGGTGTGGGTGCTGGCAGTACTGTAAGTTCATGATGCTGCCTGCTGCTGGTGTTGCTTCACAGGTGCGCTACTTCAAGACTCTCCCCAACAGCATGTCAGC
>JARWLF010001459.1:0-10188 GCA_029853055.1 Scenedesmus sp. KT-U | reverse complement strand
GCATGCATGATGTATTCATGTGCCGCGTGGGAGCCTCTGCTGCTGTTTTTGTTGAGACTCCAAAGAGGTGAAGATGCTTGACCCAGCTGTTCAGAAGATGTGAGCTGGTTGAGTTGCTTTGCTTGTGTTAGCCAGACGGTCTGTGTTGGAACATGTTCCGGAGCTTGTTGCCTGCTGTTTTGATGTAGACAGACCTTTTCTTCTTTGATATGCTTAGTGTGTTGTCTTCGACAATTTCTTTTCTTGCATGAGATACTTGCCAACTTGGATGCTTAGACCTTTCAGATACTTTAGTGTGTTACAACCGCATAGACACTAGCTCTTGATTTGTAGGTTGCAGGGACTGTGCTTGCCCAGCAAAGGCACAGTTCTAGGTACTTGCTTTGATGCAGAGCACCTGAGTGTTCACTCACTGTTATTAGCTAGAAGGTTGCAGAGTGAATCGTGAGGGGCACTGCATTGATCAGCACACAGCAGCAATAGAAAGACGCTGTGTAGGATTGTGGTTGTTGGGGTAGCGTGCAACCTCTTTGCACAGGAATCTGTCAGATGGTTGTGTGTTGGGTGCACTGCAGGAGGCATGCTTCTGTGCTCCATCATGGGCTTGCACAACGAAATTCAGTATGGCAGCGTGTTCAGATTATAGCATCAATCGTGTGCCAAGTCACCCGCTTATGTTGCAGAGCTGCTAAGTACTGCACTGCAGATCGTCATGCAATAAGGACACATGCTCCTTACTGATAACACCTAGGAGTGCACTCTGTGTCTTTTTCTTGCATATTTGGCATGATGCAATGGCAAGGTCACGTAGTGAGTCAGTACTTGCTTAACCGTACCGACTGAATCATGCTGGGCCACTAACAGACTTGAAGTCTGTTAGTGGGTGCCCATACGTTGTGCACTATCAACAAGGCATGTTATGATTAATCAGCAGAAACACTGCATCTGTGTTTGACTGTCATTTGCAGCCTTTATAAGTTTCATGATTGCAGCTCAGTCATGGTCATCAGTAAGTTGTCATACAGTAGGTCAATCTGTCGAGTGGCGGTACACATGCTCCCCAGGCCTCCTGCGCTTCCAGATGTTTTCAGATGGTCCAGTCAAACCAGTCCTCAATCGTCAGCGATAGGTGGGCAGTCAATGGTCTACTGTGCTCGGTTTCAATGCTGCTTCATTGGATCGTCTGCCTGGTTAGTCTTGGGCAAGCAGTCTCCTCAAGCTGCTGATTACTAATGCAGGCTGTGGCTTCAATGCAAAGCAAGCGAAGACAGTGCAGAAGTCTATTTTTCCTGTTAGTCGGTACTTGTAACTTACTGCCATGATGATTCAGCGTCTTGGGAAGTGCAGAGCACAAGCTTTCACAAGACGTTGGCCAAGCGTTGTCAACATCACAGAGCAGCAGGGGACTCAGGTGCCCAAGGTCACACTTTATGACTGTCACAGTGTTCCGGGAACATGGCAATGCAGCCTTGCTGTGTTTCAGGCTCCAGCACCCAAGCTGTGCCCTGCATTCTAGGGCCCAGTGCCAACAAAGTGTTGGCACCAGGCACACTGTCAAGTAACTGTCACAGTAACGGTTACACACCTTGTTGTGACAGGTGATACTGCAGTTTATGTCTATTAGAAGTGGTATCTCGTGCCGAGGCAGACACCAGTTGCATAGTAGTTCCTGGTTTCCCAGGTTTGGAGGGCAGCACCAGAACCGATGTGCTTCATTGCAGCACTTGACCTGCAGCAGGAAGATGGACCGTTTGGTACCGTACTGCAACTGTCTGGCACTCGCCAGACACCAGAGCCTGCCTGAAGCGATTGACAGTCGAAGAAAAAGTCTGCCGTGAGAAGATGCTTGAGATAGTGTGTTCGTGCCATCGATTTCTGCCTGAGTCTGACCACAGCTACTCTCACCTGGACACGCAACAAGCAAATCCAGAATCTTGTAGTTGTTTGATTGAGGGTTTTCAACCTTTTCCCCTGGAAGCAGTAAGTCCAGACCATAAAGCGTAAAGTACGACATGCCATGGACACGGACCAAGACGTTGCGGAACTTGTGACCTTCACAAGCAAGGAGGCTTATGTGTATGCACCACTGCCGGCTGCAACTAGCTATGGCCATAGAGCAGAGCTGTGGAACCCCGACAAATGGCTGCAGGTGGGTGCTGTTGGTTCTGGTACTGTACTGTGACGCCACAGCAGTTGCGTCTCACAGTTTCCCAACGCTCACCCGACCGGCAACTAACTAGAGGTGTTCAGCTTGGTTGTCTGATTGTACAGGAAGTCGTGATCAAGGTTGTCACAGGGGGGGACCTTGCTTGGGTCCGGCTGTTGGAGAAGGAAACCGGTGAGGGTTCCTTCGAGTCCAAGCAGCATGGTGGTCTATTGCCGTACTCAACGTTTCATAGACCATCTTTCAGTTATTGTGAGTGAGGTCCTGCATGTCATTACTAGCACACACAGCCTACCATGCTACATACTGCATCAAGGTTGACTCGGCATGGTGCCCAGCTATGCCCCTGATGATGACTTGCTTATGCTCAAATAGTGAACAGTAGATGTGCCATGCTGCAGGAGAACTGTTCGCAGAGTGTCCATTGCCGCATGATGGCACGCCTCTCACAACGGTAAGCAGCTGCAGTGATCCTGGGCATCATACAGGCTCACCTTCAAGAGTATCTGTGGGTCCTGGCGCATCAGACTGTTTGGTTCTCTGCGTCAAGCACATGTTGGTGGCTATACGCTTCATGCCCACATGCACCATCTGCTGTATCAAGGTGAAGCTGGTGCAGGGTTTGAGGTTTCATGCCTGTTGGAGTGCAGGAACAGCTGCAGAATAGGCTTCCTGATGTTCTGACAACTAGTTTGGTGCAGTAAATATGAGCTGTGGTAACTGTAGAAGCGTGATTGTGTTCTCCTGGCTGATCATGACAGGGCTGAGCAAGTGTGCAGGGCTTGATTATCTGTTTACTTGCAGGCAGTGGAGCCGGTTGTTGACAGCAGCAGATACTACGTGGTCAAAGTTGTTGACCGTGACAGCAGGAAGCATGCTTTCATTGGTATTGGTTTCAGGGACCGAATGGATTCATCAGACTTCTCAGCAGCACTTGATGACTACAGGTGTGCTATCGTTGTGATCTTGCAGCATATGCATGACAATCGTGTTACTGTGGAGTTTGCTTAGCAGCAGACAGCGTGTGACGACCTTGTGAGCATCTGCCGCTAATCACCTCCACTTCAACAGTCTGCATGACAGTGTTTGAAGATCTCGACACATGCATCCATGCACTGAGCTGTTTGGTCTGTTCCGTGGATGTTATTAATACAGGCAGTATCTGCGTAAGAAGCAGGAGGCCGAGCAGATGAGGCAGGAGTTTGACAGCATGGCAGTAGCGCAGCAAGCTGGTGATGCAGACGGCTCAACAGCAGCAGGACCAGCTGTAGACCTAAGTCTCAAGCCAGGACAAACCATCAAGCTCAATCTGTCCTCTGTGAGTGCAGTTGATACTGTGAACTACTGCTTGCAATGAGAGGCTCATGAATATGACAGGCTCAGAAGTTAACTTCCAGCTGTACGGCTTCTGCGCACATATAAACTGCCCGAGTGAAGAGAGACTGCACTCAACACACTTTCACAGAATAGTTGCTTGATCTATACAGACACGGAATGCTTGGTAGGGGGTATGAGACGAACGAGTGCTTACTTTGCCATAGTCGTCGTCTGTGTTGCTGCTGTCCACCACAGAGCCTGAAACGCACTGGCAGCGGCAGGTCCACCGGCATCACACATCAGCAGCATGAACAGCAAAGTCAACAGCAGCAGCCACTCAGCAAGCTGCAGCTGCCACCTCCACCAGGCAAGGCTACCATGAGCTCTGGCAGCTTCTTCAAGCTACAGCCACCTGCAGCAGCTGCTGCAGTACCAACCCTGTCCTGCCCTTCCAGAGCATCAGCAGCAGCGGTGGCAGCAGTGCACAGGTATATTGACGATTCTGCCGCTGCCTCGAAACAAACAGCAGTTGCAGAGTCACCAGGAGATGCAGTCCCCAGCAGCAGCAGCAGTAGTGGCAGCCGGTCTGCCCTGATGCCAGCAGTATCTGGGTCAGGTGCTGTAGGTCAACCTGCAAGTACCTTGGGGTCACAGGCTCACCACCAAGAGCTTGTTGACAATAGTACCAGCAGTAAAGCTCTGGCGAATGTTGTTCCAGCTGCAGCAGTCAAAGCTTCTGAGGATGAATGGGGTGATTTTGTGAGTTGAGTTGGTGATGTTCTGGTTTGCTTTTGTTGATCGTGCGTGAAGATGTCGCATTGGCTGGATGAATCTCAAGTTACGCACCCCACTGGTGTGGCACACAGCAATGCGATTGCCATACCTGGTTCAGGGGGCTGTTTCAGATCTGAAAAGTTGTCACTGGTGTTGAGAGGTCTATCAGCTAGCTTGAATATCATCACTCAGCCTTCAGGGCAATTGCGGTTGACCCAACTGGTACGGTATAGACATGGTGTATAAGAAACTTAGAGACGCGGACATGGTGTGTATCCTGCATCAGCTCAGCCGCTGCCAGCCTATCAACACAACACAGTGTGTGGCTGTCAAGCCCAAGTGTCGCCCCTTGTGTACTGTCAGTGCCATTGTACAACTTGTTACAAAAGCAGGAGCCAAGCACAAGACTCGAGGAGGAGCATGGCAATGGTGGTCAGTACTGCTTCGGCACCAGTACTTACCAAGTGGCTCATGCAGGACGCCGTCAACAGGCCGTTCTGATCAACTCTAGATCTGTGTTTGCGGAACATGATTGTTGTCACTGACTCACATGAGCCGCGTCAGACAGAACTGCCGTCGCATACACCCAGCGGCGCTGTCATACTGCCCTGCTGATCCAATTCTGCACACCACTACTGATTCACTTGGATGCCACCAGCACACTTCACAGCAGTCATGAGCAGACTCATACTATCATAAAGCAGTGCATGGCCTGACAATCACGGACAGCATATAGAGCTACTTCAAAGCAGTACGTCCTCAGTACAACATCCAAGCTTCGCTGCTGGAGAACAACATGTGATGGCAACACACTGCAGGAGTCTACTGCTCTTCTGTTCATGCTGCCAGCTCAATGAGTCTGCAGCATTCCTGTGATGACCATGCATCACGTCTCACACAGGATATGCATGCAATGCTGTGCGCAGGCAACTTACCAGTGGCCGGTCAGCTGATTGACCTGATAACCTTAGAACAATTGGACCCCAGCACCCCCACACCCCAGACAACCTGCCTCAGAACTCAAGTAAACAGTGACATCAATGCTACAGCAATGTCTCTGCAACACAACCTGACAACCCAACAAGCCATTCATATAGGGGGAACGACTACATCAGCAAACATCCTGCATCACACCTTTGGCAAAGCCCCTCTAACCTATGAAGTCTTTTCCCGCAAATTCTCAAGCCGCCCACAACTTGAATAGTCTCAGACATATCAGCTGACATGAGTGATAGGTCAGCAGTGAGTTAGTGTGCTCACATTGTACAGCTCTTGTGGATCAGCTGAAATGGGGCAAACCCGCAGGAGCCACTGCCAGCCCAAGTCTCCAGCGATCGCAGAAATAGAGGTAAACAGCACTGCCTATACCCACACACAACACAGTACTGACCACCCCAGTAGTCAGCAGATACTCATAACACCCAGCCAAGTCCAAAGAAGCAGAGTAAAGTAATCAGAGCATACAACCACATGCAGATCCCACTACCTGCTGCACAGTGACTTATTCTGTGTGAAGCATATACTCACAGAAAAGCATCAGAATGCACCCTACAACGCCTTGCACACAATACCGCTTCATGTGGCACCA
Source organism: Scenedesmus sp. KT-U (assembly GCA_029853055.1). Lineage (NCBI taxonomy): Eukaryota > Viridiplantae > Chlorophyta > Chlorophyceae > Sphaeropleales > Scenedesmaceae > Scenedesmus > Scenedesmus sp. KT-U. The sequence goes on along the minus strand of JARWLF010001459.1, from coordinate 4,345 downwards.
CTGCTATCCAATCCTGCTATTGCCCATGCCTCCTATGCTGCTTCTCACATCTGTCATGTAACATGAGAAGGACATGCGATGCATCTTCACCTTTGTGCCTAACTGCTGCACAGCTAAGGATTGCATACCCACAAGCTGTGCTGGTGCACACCAGCAGCAGTCTATTATGCAATTTACCCAAAACACTATAGTGCATGCACAAGTCCCAAGCCTAGCAGTGGTCTCAAAAACAGGATGGCACAACAATCAAGACGCTGATCAAGATATGATGCCAGATCCGTCAAGGCAGTTGCCATGGGTGTCGGAGTGATGGCATCAGAAAAGTGACAAAAGAACCCAGTGTGGTAACTCCTGCTCATATCAGGAACGTTGGCAACCAACAACACAACTCTGACTTCCAGGTGTGAATGTTACGAGCAAACCCAGATAACAAGGCAGGATCTACAGCTGTTTGAGCCGCACTGGCAATAAAGAATTCATACAAGGAGCAGCGGAAAAATTATGGGTTGCAGTGTTTCACTGACTGGCATTTGCAGTCTGTTGCACCCTACTTGCCTATCTGCAACAGATCAGCGGCCTATCCCGCACAACAACCACGCTTGTTGTAAGGCAGCACAAGCAGGCAGCAGACCTCCTGGTATGGGCTAGGTAGTAACCAGCACAATGAACCAGTACCCGGCAAGAGATGATGGCTGACAAGCACAGCAGTCTGGCCAGGCACATATGACTGTGACATGTCTATCCAATCACACGAGCGGGCACAGAGCGCCAGCACACCGATGCACTGACCAACACATAGAGCATCTGCTAGGCAGTGATCCAATCACCCACCATCACTGCTAGCATGGCTGCAAAAGGTGACATGCAATCAGATCTGCTGGTGTCAAACTGCTGGTGATGCATCATAGGCACAAACTGCACTTGGCGCTACAAGGATCATGCTTAGCATATCAGGCTGTTGCATGCACTGTCACAAACGATCACGGACAGATACAGCTGTTCCACCACTGTTTCCCTCAAGTGCATAACACGAGGTATTGCTGTGCAGAACCCACCAGGCAAGCACAACAACCCAACAAGTTGTATCAGCTGCAAATAGGCACACGGTATGTTCAACATAAGCAACTGGCATCTGCTACTCTTTGCCCTGATGTCCAGGTTCGGGCCAATAGAAACACCCTAGTTGACCAGCAAGGAGCAAATTGCAAGGAGATACACACTTGGCTCGATTCAACACAACAATATTCAGCACTCACTGATGCCCACAGATGTTTCCTGGTGTTGATAGCATCTGGCATAAACCATGTAAAACAACAAAACGGCATTGCTTTGCTTGATTGACCTGAGCAGTGCTCCCAGGCCACACATTGCCGCACCAACCTATGATTGCCTCCATGTATCATATTGACAGTTGAGCACTCTGCCCACTACGATCAGAGTGCTCAGTTGTATAAGGAGTCTGCCAAGAGACACACGAATGTGCCAAGGACTATAACAAACATTGCAAGCCTGGCTTGATCCAAGGTTTGAGGAGCCTAAACCACCTTCAGCAGGCCTGCTTTCCCATCTCAGCAAGCGACAAGCAATAAAATGCTTCCTCTGCGATGCTGACATGCTAATAGCCACACAAGGTGACATAGCTCAAGCTCTGCTGACACACCACTCTGGCCATTGTGATCCATGCAGCTGCTTGCTTACTGCCTATGCTGACACAGTTACACTACTTGCTCCCACATGACAGCTTGTACAGCTGGCACATTCATGTACAGCACCACAAACAACTCTCCTAACATCAGTGACATCAGAAACAACACACCTACATGCCTAGCAAGCACTACGCGATCTGGGCAGACAGTGAAAACCACTGGCGGGTGAATGTAATCTTTGCTACTGCCACCTTTCAACTGACACAGCCGAGACAAGGCTGCCACCTGCTTCATGGCAGCCTGCCTGAGTCGCTGCAATCGGTTCAACAACCCACCGGTTGGTTTTGTCGGTTCTGGGATGCTGTCTGGCTGGTCCTTCGGCACCTCTGCTGCCGCTTCCTGCTGCTGGACTTGCGGTGTCTGCTGCTGCTGTGTCTGCTCCTGCTGCTCAAGCTGTGCTTCTAGCTGCTGCGGCACGGGCAAAGTAGCCATCCACTTGGATTTGAGATGCCGCTCTAGCCGCCAGACAGCATACAGCGGCAACAACCACACCGCAAAGATAACATAAGCCGTGGTCATAGCAAGAATGTATCGGCCAGTCAACGTCGCTGTGTCCGGACACTTGCTGGGCTTCACCAGAAGCTGATCCATGGAGAAAACTCTGCCAGCAGCTGCAGGTGCCCAACCAGCAGCACAACTTCCGGTACTGCTGCCTTGAACAGTGCAGGATCCTTGCTGATACTCGGTCCTTGACAGAACTGCTGCCACCGCTGTCATCATTGGCTGCAGCAGCTGATACACCCTGCCGACAGTGCGTTCCAGGCCATGCTGAAGCAGCAGCAAGTAGGGGACTTTCTGCACCAGCATTTCAAAGGCATACGCTACATGCGGCCCTGTTGCTGGATAGTGAATGAAGACAAAGAGCGTGTTGACCACCACTTGGGAAACAAAGCCCAGAGGGAGGCAGAACGCTGCAGCAGAACAGTTCGAACATACAGAAACACAGTGAGAAGATCATGCAGTCAGCTTTGACAAACCAAACAGTTAGCAGGGATGCCCATGTTTGGCATGGAAGTCAGGTGGCATAGAACTTGTGCTGCGGCTTGCTGAGAAGACGTCACTCTTTGGTAACGCTGGCGTAACACTGCTCAGTTCCAAAGCAGATGAAGCTCAAAATGCTCAAAATGCACAAGCTGCAGGCAATGGCTGTGGCGGCTGCTGAGAGAAGAATCCGTGCATACACAGTAGCTGACGCTACTGCTTACCATTCCAGAAGCTGATGGTGAATCCACTCAACAGCCTGCAGGCACACAGAATGCAGACAACCATACAGTCAACATCAGCAGTGGGACCATGCAACCCTTGCACGTGGGTCATCTGTTACCATTTCCAACTGCAGGGCAGACAAGAATTTCAGAAGACTGCATGCAACGTGTACATGCTAACACTGGATGTACATCTCATACAGACACACTTACAGCAGCAGCCGTGCACAGAACAACAAGGTGTTGCTTTCAGCCTTCGACTGTCTCATCCAGTCCAGGAAGCGTGGCCCACGACCAAGCAGAGGTGTGGCTACAAACTGCCGCAAAAGCCGTTCGCCCAGGATGAGCCAGTACCTACATGAGCAAAGAAGCAAGCAGCATGCGGACAGCTGCAGCAACGTGGCTCTATCGTTGGATTAGTGCTGGAATGATTCTCGTAAGAAACGTACAATTTCCTGCACCTTGCTGAATAATGGATGCCTAGCTTGCACTCGTGTACATGTTAAGCTCGTGATATGTATCAGCTACCTGGCTGCATGCCAGTTGCGCACCTTGCTTTTCTGTGAGCATGCACTTGCCGGGCACCAGGTAGCAATAGTAACCCCATCTGGTAGCCCTTCAGCAGCAGCACCGCACAATACACTGCTGACAGCAACCCACGCGTCCACATTGCCAATGTGTTGGCAAAGAATAGGGGCGCGATGAGGCAGTTGACCAGGTCCAGGCCTTCCAGCTGCAACGGCATCAACATGACAGAGAGGTGAACTTGGGCTGGTTGCAAGCCGATACACTGCACTTTTGCAACTGAGGCTGCATGATTTGTTGTCATGACCATTGTGACATGGCTGAACTCTGCTGCAAGCTCTTGCTGCAGCTGACAGGCCCAGAAGTATGACGGTTGCTCCTTCACAGCATCTGGCATGAGGCTGTCAACACTGCACTACCTACTGTACACTCTGCACACTGTCTGTACAATTCATACAGGATGTGGGACGGAATTCAAGTGCAAAGGGCGTCGCCCCTCATACCAACCCACACAATGCAGTGCAGACACAGATAGCACCTAGAACAGCTCAGGAATGCTACATCGCACCACCATCTGGGTGGCAGATTGTACAAGGAGGTGCCGGTGGGCCCACGGCACGCACAACCTGGTGCTCTGTCGATGCCAGAAACAAGAAAGTCTGCTGCGGGTCAACAAGCGCCATCAGGCAGGACCATTTTACTCACTTGACCATAATACAGTTCCTCGGCATATTTTGGTTCTATATGCAGGAACAGGCGATGCATACGGACACTTTCTCCATGCTCCTCAGGCGAGTTCCTGGCGGTGGCATCGGGGGGTCCACCTTCACGACCTCTTGTGTCCATCTAACATGACCCTTCGCGCCGAATTTGGGCAAGCAGCTGCTCGTCGGGTGGAGATGCGTATAT
>JARWLF010001458.1:0-10192 GCA_029853055.1 Scenedesmus sp. KT-U | reverse complement strand
ACATAGCCAGGTTCAGCAACTGCAGTACATGGTGGAAGTTTGTGCACTTTTTGAAGACCCCATTCAACAATCACGTTCAGCAACTGTCATGATCTTGGCAGCAGACTTGGTGTCTGGATGAGGCGCTTATACAGACAGCACAGCACAAGATAGCATCTGCAGGGCATGCTGAAACACAGAACAGCGACGCCTAGCAAGCCCTCAGAACTGCCACGGGACCAAGCCCAGACTATGATCTGCATTACGCACCTCTGCAGCCACTTGATGAGACAGTCCCACTGCCAGCAGTTGTGATGCCAACAGCATAGTCCTGGTCAAACAAGCTGGAGCAAGGGTTGCAGCTGCTGGCCATGTCATACTTGTCATTGTACTCTCCCTGCAGGAGCATTACACATAGAACAGCTGAGTAACATGACAGGATGACAGGAAAGATCCCTGTGGTGCTGGGCACAGCATAGTTAGCTGAGCGCCCTGCATGGGCAAGTCTAGAATAAGCAGCTCAGCCAACATGTGCCAACTCAGCACTGCTGCGGTTGCTGTGTTGAAGCAGTATGCAGTACCTGGGGACATGGAGCGGTAGAGTCTCCAGCCAAGAAGTATCCAGGCTTAGCTAAGCAAACTTCAGATGTTGTCTGACTCCCAGGCACAAGTTCAGGATCGGTGTTGAAACCAGACGGGCAGCGTGTACACTGGGTCTGCTTGGCAAGACCAGGGCAGTAGCTGTCAATGGGGCAGGGCTCAGCCTTCACACCAGTCGCTGTTCTGACGAAGTAGAAGCCTGGGTTGTTCACACTGCGCACATGAAGCAGTCAATAGAGGTGTCGAGGCCAGGACGAACAAAACATGGTGTGTTCCTGCATCATCCAGGCCATGTGCAAACTCATTTTGAGTGCCGGTATATGCCTCTGCAGCAATGCTTACCAGTCAGTCATTGTCTTCGCGCCACGAGACAACGTGTCCATGTTTTTGGGGCAAGCCTTGGCGGTTGATCGACCAGCAACCTGCCCTCGCGGGCAAAAATGGCCTTTGGGACAGAGGGCACATTTGCGGGGGCCGACAACGGGGTACTGACCAGCAGGGCACTGTAAGGGGGGTTCACAGTACACATGATCAGCAATGCTTAATGCGCCTTGGCAATCTCATGGCAGGCAGTACAATATGCTTCAAGTACAATGTTGTTGCGGGAGTTGCGTACACTACAGCTGACGAAAGGTATCTGAAGTAATCGCCACTACATGTTTGCACAGACACGGATACTACTTACAACACAAGCATTTTTGGCTTGGTTGGGCACAAGTGGTGATTGGCATGACGAGCAGGTCCAAGACTGCCTGCGACTATTGTAGGCGCAGGCAAAGTTGTTGCAGTCCTCTATAGGACAACTTGCTGACGACTGTTGAAGTCTGCGCGAAACTCCTGCAACGCACACCGCAAGCGGGTCAGTACAAGGCGTATCGTATCAACCTTTCGACGACCGCTTCTATTGTAGCCTTGCTATCGGATTACACTTTTAGGGTGGATAATATGCCTGATAAAAAGACTGTATACCAACAGAAGATCAGATTAGACTGCATGTATAGCCCAAGTAGCCTGCTTGGGCCCGGCAGCTCACCGGCTGGACTGGCCACTGTGCTTACTGCGACAAGCACAAGCAGGAGCTCAATATTGACAAGGAGCTCAACTGACGCCAACATAAAGACCTCTGTTGTTGCAGAATATGTCGCTGATATTCAATTTAGCTATTCGATGTTGCGCTTCGCTTCTCGATATACTGTCTACGTTCGACTTGACATTACATGCGTTGCTGTCATCTCCCTTTTACTTGCGTATCCTTCGAGGCTGTTTACTTGTGCTTGGACGAACTCACGGAAAGTTCAGGCAGAGATTCTTGTTACATATCGATGCAGGGATATCCAAGTCTCGCCTGAATCAGGTGAAAACAGCTGGTACCAGTATTCATTTCTTTCTGTGTGATTGTTATAAGCTCGCTTTGATCCTGCCTGTGCTATTTCGTGCAGCTTACGCCATGGCACAGTGATTGCTAATCAATCGACGTGACACTTATACGCGAATACACTTTGAATCACCGAGCAGAACTTCAAACTTCAGGTAAGGTGTGTAAAGCAATGGTATTGAGTATAGCAGTTGGGTGTGTTCCGAGAGCATTCGACTGCAGGGCTCGACCTTTGCCTGACAAGTGCAGCACAACTGTCATAGCTATGGGGTTGGCCAACTCCGATACAGAGACTTACACCGAACACTTGTGCCCACAGGATGAATCTGGTTACACAACCTTGCTTATTCAGAATGCTTCCAAGAGCAAGTTTGCACTGCATGACGGGATGAAGCTGCATCCTTCTGCCCTGTTCTGCAGCAAGGCTGGCTGCTCAGCTGGGGTCCACGTGGTGCACCACTGTGCTGTCAACCACGTGATGTGTCAATCCATACTTCTAGTCATTCGTTGGCAATGGGCACGATATGCTTCACAGTCAATACCTACCTATAGCAAGACGCAGTACGTCACGTTTAGGAGCTATCGATAAAACTTGAAATGGGTACTACGCACTCTTTGTTCTTAAGATATAGCAGTTTTGCATGGCCCCCATGGGGTCTTGCCCATCAGCCGGAAGGCTGGAACGGGTTGCTCTTCTTCTCCTTCTTGTCAGTTGTTGTTCGCAGTGAGGAGATGCCGGTGGTTGTGGCCCTTGAAGCTGCACATTGAGCATTATCAAGCATCGTCAATAGCAATCTGCAGATGTGTACAGCGGCATTGGGTGACCAAAAGCTCATTTTGCAGTGCGCAGCATTCTGTTGTAACGTGTACATGCGCTGTGTGCACCAGTGCTGATATATGCAACAGCACTATAGTGAGCTTGCAGCCTGCCAGCTGGTAGCCTTTGATGCAGAGCTCTCGAGGGAAGCTGCACCGGGTACCCTTGTGCAGTTCTATAGTTGATAACAACAGCATGGGAACATCCACAGCCAGACTGGACAGTGTCAGGCATATTGGCACACACCCTTCGGCTGATGCGGGGCCAGTCGATTTTGGCCCCGGTGATGGCAACGTTGGTTGCAACATGCGAAGCAGACCGTACATTCCCACGTGCTCCATTATATTGAGCTGGAGTCTGACCAGTCCTGGGGGTATTGTGCATCAAGGCAGTGTAACGAAACGCTGTAGCATGTCCAAAGTACACTGTAAACAGATCCTCGCCCCAGAACTGCCTGACATGACAAGGTTTGACGCTGTAATTAATACTCAGATTGCTGAAGGACACATGTCCAGCAACACGCGAAATCCAGTCACTTCCGTACGTACTGGCGACAGTAGCACTACCAAAGTTCTGAAACGGCAGTAAGCCGAAGCACTCTCCTACGCATCAAGGTTAACCGAGTTGCTCAGTGAGATTGCATCCTGGGTATCAGAGGAGTGATGCCGTCAGACTGCATGGCAGCAGAAGACACACAACTCTTGCGAACTTCCATAGAAGAAGCGTGTTAGATGTCGTTCGAGCAAGATGCTACGATGGGCTTGCAAGCTGAAGGAAGTCAAGCTAGTGATGCCTGTGGCTGTGCTCCTGTGCATGGCAGTACTGTACTGGCAGCACAGTCAGCAGCTGGAAACATACTTGAAGGACATTTCTGCACCAGCAGGCAAGGCCCTATTTCTGCAAACACCAACATCCACGGCTACTGGTAAGCCACTTACGATCCTGCTGATTGGGGTGCATGATCTCTGCACCTTATCCCACACACTATGTGCGCAACAACTGGGAGTTGCTTTGCACAGCCATCCGTCCAAATCTGTCTGCTAACTGCAGGAACAGATAATGCCCCGCCTGCTACCCTGCAGAAAACCTACGGTGCAGACTTGATGATGCTCACTTACAGCAACTCGGCATACATAGACTGGGTGCTCAACTGGTCCAGACACTGCAAGAAACAGGGTATCCTGCATGTAGCAATTGCCTTTGACAGTACAGCAGCTGCAGCGATGCAGATGAATGGACTTCTGGTCGTTGATGTTTCAAGCAGTAGTACAGCACATGCACTGCCAGTGGACTCAAGTTTCCGGGACAAGTATGAGCATTTCAGGTTCATGGTGAGGACTGCAACAGCTAGTGTGCAATGTGGACCTTCCTTGTACAGCTAAATTCATGCGTCCGCATATAGAACATGCTGACTGTAGTCTATGTAGACACAGCATAACTGTCAGCAGGCCAGGTGTTGCAACTGTCCATCTCATAACAAAGCAACATACGTCCACAAAGCCATCGATGCATACCTTGTGTTTGTGCACAGAGTATGCAAAGCAGTGTGTGCTGTCAGCACAGGGCCCCCAGCACTGACTGTTGTGCTGATGTCTGTTGCATCGCCTTGCTCACCTTAGGGCTATCTCAAGGTCAGCACTGCTCTGAAGCTACTGCAGCAGTATCAGTGGAAGCACCTGGTACTCAGTGATCCCGGTGAGCAGACTAAGCAGCATCAAACACTTGCACCGAGCTCTGAGTGACAGAAAATCACAGAACATGTACAGGGGTGGTATGATTGTACTACATGGTGCTGGCAGAAACTACGTTGAGCAGCTGCACTGTGTGGTACAAGAGCTGCTGCTGTTGGTTTCCCTGTGCATGTCTCAGATGAGTGCAAAGTGTGTTGAGTTGATGCCTAAGCCACTGCTCGACACTGTATCTGTGCTGCAGATGTGGCCTGGCTCAAGCACCCAGCAGGGCTACTATCACTCTACCCCACAGCAGACATCATGGTATCAACAGACTGTCTATCGGCTCTGGCAGTAGCACAGCGGCACATAGACACCCCTCGCTGCCAGATGTTACCAGGCGGCTGGACGTCTGCATACAACACAGGCATTGTGCTTGTCAGGAACAGTGCAGCTGCTATAGCAGCACTGCAGGAATGGAGCCGTAGGTTGTCGCCTGAATCTCCCAGTCAAAATGAGGATGGCTGGTGGATAGATGATCAATTAGCGTTCTCTGACGTCATGGATGAAGGCTCTCTGCCTTACCAAGTTCCTGCAGGAGACAGTCCAGCAGCAGAAGATGTTCCTGAAGTCAACATGCAGCAGTCAAACATCACTGGCAGTCCCAGGGTGAATATTTCAGATCCTTCAGCTGATGCCAGCCGAATCAACTGGGAGTACAGTCCAGCCATTTCGGCATGGAACAAACACATCAAGCTGGTTGCCCTGCCACCACTGGTGGTTGCTAATGGTCATGTAGCATTCGAGCAACGGCTGCCGGACTTTGCAGGAGTCACTCCGTATGCAGTCCATGCAACGTTCCAAGTGTATCATGCCAACTGGGGCAAGGTCTCACGCATGAGAGAGAATAACTTGTGGCTGCTGGATTCACCAGACTCCCACACTGGTAAATTCATAACATACAGCAACATGGTCGAGACCTGGATAGAGGAAGTTGCACAAGTCTGGCATCTGCATACAGGCAGACAGATGGTGTTGCTGCACAAACATATGTTGGCTGCAGCCTTCCAGTTGCAAGTGCTTGCAGAAGCTCTAGCTGCAGCCAGAATCTTAGGGCGTATCCTGGTTCCGCCAAGGTTTGTTTGTTACTGCTTCCAAGACTCGTCAGCTTATGTGGACATGCTGCACACTTGTCATGCTGCTGGCACGGATAAGCTGCCTCCCTACCAGTGCAACACAGATATATTCCTGGATGTGGCTGAGTTACAGCAGCGGTATATGGACGTGCTCAGGTTCCCGAACTTCCTGCAGCATTCAGAGATGCAAGAAGCGATGCACTCCAGCAGATTGACAGCTTACACGAGCAATGGATTCCCACAAGCAGTTCACTCCTGGAATTTGCATGACAGGCAGCCTGCTGCAAAGCAGAATGTACAGGCTGCTGGTTTGAGGGTGCAGAGTTACGCAGTATTGCCAATACATGTCAGCAAGGATGACTTGGTGGAATTGCTGGGTGTGCATGATCATGTAGCAGTGATTGATTTGGGGTATCTGGCACCTGGGTGGCTGTCTGCAGTGCCAGAAGGGCCCGAGCTGCAGTTTGTTCAAGGCGTGATGTACAACCTTTCATCTGTTAGTGGCTGGTGCTGTTTGTTGAATGAGGTTGTGGATAGAGGGCAGGACATGGCGCATGCCTACATGTTCTATCAGGCTCCGCTGTTTGATGTTATGACTGCCAGTGGTGCACACACTGACAGCACATCTGCACGGGCCTTTTTTGACAGCAGCTCTCTACCGGTGACGCAAGGGGCTTCTGGCGCACTGCTTGATGGCATACTTGCCTCTGGTGTGCAAGGATCAGGCAAGCAGCACTTGTGGAGGTTGCGTGATGAACTGTTCTTGAGACCTGCTTGGTGTGAGGAAGCTGCTGGCTATCTTAAGCCTTTCAACCTGGCAGTCAGTCGTAGACAGCAGCACCCTTGCAGCTATCTGCGCGACATAGGTCCTGCTTTGGGGTTGGAGGGTTTGCACAAGGCACTGGCAGAGGTACTGCATAGGATGCATACCATTCGTGCTGCAGCTTTTGGCACAGCTGTGATGTGAGCCGGCAGGCTGCTAGTGCCGCAGGCTGCCATGGCTGTGTCAGCCGGACTTGACACAGCCATGGCAGCCCGACTTGTATGAGTAATCAAGGGATACCACACCACTGCTGGCACAGTCAGCAGAGCCTGCTGCTGTTCACCTGACTTGCAGCTGCTACAGCAAGGCCTATGGTGCCGATACGCGCACAACAGCAGAGGTCTGGGGGCTGACAGCACACTCAAGTATCCTGTAACAGTTACTGAGTGGCTCGGGAGAACTGGGTCCTGCCTGCTGCTTGCACTTTGGCGTGTCACAACACCCAGATGCTCAACATAGGTAAACTCATTGCCCTATCGCTGCGAGACCCAAGTCATCCTTCTGTAAGGCTGCATTGCTGCCGAACAGCACTTCCCGCCGGCTGTAAGCGCCCAGGCTTTACATCCACTAGGCCTTTGTACGTCTTTGGTACTGTATGTCTATAAGCTCTCGTGAAACGCATGCACGCTACGAAGAGTGTACCCTGCAGCAGAGTATATCCCGCCCAGCAGCACGCCTCAGGCACTCATGGAAGAAGGAGCACAGGATGCAGAGAGAGCTGATGAAGAGCGAGAAGATGCTAGTGACCGGCTTCGAAGTGTATCACAGGCCCGAAGTACTGTGTGGTCTCGTGTGCATGGCAGTGAGGACTACAAGCACACAAGTCTGGTGGGTACTGCTGCACGCGTGCACTCTGCGCATCAACACAACAAGATGGGCATCTCCAAGCGGTGATGTAGCGTCAAGTCAACATATATGCAGATGTTGGTGGCAAAAGAAGCCCAGACCTGAAGAACAGTCAGCAGTGAGCATGGCAGCCAGCAGGTGTCAGCTCAGCAAGTGTAGTGTGCAACTGGTGATAGGCGCTTGTGCTTCTCATCAACCATCACTCGAACTGGCCTCTTTGCTGACTGCTGGCAATGCAGATACGCCGTCAGCACCGCAGGAACCTGCTGGCCATTATGAGGCACGCCATGCTGACGTCAGACTATGTCACTGCAGCAGGGGCCATCGCCACATTGCTGGTTTGCATGGTAGGCACAAGAGATCCCAGTGCTCTGGAGTTCCTCATGCACAACCTAATCATCGTCTTTTGTCGCATGGTCTTCCTAGGCCTAGTAGTGGCAGCAGTAGTGGCCTGATCAGCATCATTCCTTAACTCATTCCCTGCGGCCAGCTGATGGTAGACTCCTGCAACATGTTGCTTGTATTCTTCTTCATGCATCTGCAAGCAAGTGTCAGTTGCCTGCACACTGCTGTTGTCTCTGCTGCCCTCCTTACAGCCTGAAGCTGTCCACCTGGGTGGTTTTGGTCCAAACACTGCTGAGCTGAATGACAGCTTGTTGGAAATCATCTGGAACATGTTGGAGCTCCTCAGGCAACATAACACAGCACTAGAACAGGTAGGGACTAGCATTGCATAGTGGATCTGGAGGGTTTCCCTGCAGGGTGGTCATGTAGGTTTGTCCTGCAGTCGTCTACCTGGGGTTTAAGGGTGATCCCCAGCTGGCATTTGTGTTTGGTTCCTGTTTTGCATAGCTCTTGTAGTGTCTTCAAGTAGCAAAGCATATAAGGTATCATGTCCCCAGATGCAGCGCTAGGTGCGGTATTGCGAGCATTTGTGGAAAGTCAGGAAACAGTTGCAGCAGTTGCATGCGTTCACCAACTGCTATGAAGGTTGTCCACCAGCAGGATGCTGGCTGCCCTACAGTATGTCAGACATGATGTGCATGTAGTCTGTACTCAGAGCCCATCGTGACAGGCATGAAGTAGCTGTATCAACCTGCATTTCTTGTTGCTGCTGTGCCTGCTGTCTGTAGCTGAAACGCTGTCTGACCAAGGTGGCCGTCCTTTTGAAGAACATACCCTTGATGAGACAAGTAACACAACTGGAAGTCATCTTGTGTCATTGGACCAAGGTAATCTTACAAATTTGCGCAGTGTATTTCTTCCTGCACCACTCTTCTGTTTCGCTTGTTGATGTCAGCATTGTGCTGAGCAGCAGCACCCTCGATTGTGGGTTGGCATATAGATTTTGCTTCTGAAGCAGCTTGTGACACAACCATACTTCAGTGCGACAGCCACCTGCATGATGTGCACAGTTGCACCTGCTGACATAGCAATCCAGGTCGGGCGCTGACAGTCAGGACTTCCAACTGCAGCAAGGCTGCTGGCAAAGTCCTTACCAGTGTTCAGACCACTCCTGTTGTCTTTTTGTTACTGCAGGACAAAGTTGAGCTGCGCAGGTGTCTAGACCTGATCAATGATGAGGTTGGCAGGAAACACCTGCTGGCCCTATCGCGTACATCAGCACGTAACTATCTGTATCATCTGAGTTTGATTGAGGGCTTCATTAGACACAGCAGCTGGTGAGAGGGTGCTGCTGCAACTTACTGCTGTCAGGGCTGATTGTTGTGTTGTGCTATGTCATGTTATTTTGAACTGCACATGTGATAAGTGGATGGTCATGCTGCACGCCGGTTCTGAACCAGCCTGGCATGTTTGATTTGGTGGATGACTTCAAGCATGCACATTTTCGCTGCATCTGCACACTGTGAATGATCAGCTCAAACAGGCTGTTGGCCATTACACTGGTGAAACTCTTATTGGCAGGATGGATCAGCTGCTCAATGTCACCAGCACCAGAGCCCTCAGCAGTCAGTTTGCCAGTCAGTTCAGCAGTCAAGCCAGCGTCATCAGCATCAGCGGCTCAAGCACCACCACCCAAGCACAAATCAACCAAGAGCTACTAGGACCCCTGCAGTTAGGACCTTTTGCACCTCGAGATGATGCAATAGACAGCAGTACACAGCCTAGCATGGGTTTCACACAACCCAGTGTGGGGTTTAGTCAGATAGGTTATGGTGGAACTCAGATGTCTCAGGGGTTCACTCAGCCTGGTGGTGGTGGTGGCAATGATACGTTGGAGGCCGTGAAAAGAGCATTCCGGGTGCGTGCAACAAACAACACTAGGTGATGCTATGAACCTGCTGGTAGCAGCGGTTTACCACCGGGTCGCATAGTTGAAGTTACTGCCGAAGTTTGGATGGTGTTTGTGGCTCATGTTATTGCAGCAATGCCCCGAACCAGGAATACACAAGTATAACATGTTCACCATACCCAACTCTAATATCGAGCGGTATCATTATCCTTATGATCTGCTGCAGAGAGCCTTGGACCAGCTCCCAGCCGCATTGCTGCCAGCTCTGCTGCTGTGTCACACACTGATGCTCACCGACCAGCAGGATGAGGCAGCAGGTGTGGCAGCAGCAGCAGTCAACGCTTCAGGCAGATCAACAGAGGCGCTCAGCCTGTTGGCAGTTGTCAGGGAGTATGCAGCAATACAAGCCGTGGATGCTGCTTACAGAAAGCAATCATCAGCGTCTGCTAGTCCGGGGCTGAGTCAGCATGCTGCTGCTATCAGGGCAAGCCAGGCTGGCAGCAGTGCCATTGCTGCTGCTAATGATGACGACGACGACGAGATGGACATTGATGAGGCAGATGCTGAGCAGAGTATACACAGCTATGTTGATGTTTGTGCTGAGACACTGCAGTCTGACCCCTGGCAGCAGGGTGCTGTACAAGGTGAGAGAATGTCTTGCTCAGCAGCAGCAACAGCTCTGGCAGTGGCAA
>JARWLF010001457.1:0-10195 GCA_029853055.1 Scenedesmus sp. KT-U | reverse complement strand
CTCCGCATCCGCCGCATCGTTCTTCTGGCGCTTCACAAATGGCTTGACGTATATCGGCGCGATGAGGCGCACCTCGTGGCCGAGCGCCGCAATTTCGCGCGCCCAGTGGTCTCCGCTACCGGCACCCCCTCGTCCCCCTGCTTCAGAATGGACGCTTTCTGCGCGCGGGGCCGATGACGATCGCCGTGCGCGTCGAGGAGACCCTACGCAACGCCCGCCTCGTCGTTGCCACCGATTCGGAAGCTTCGCTCGTTGCGCGCCTCTCCAACGGGCGGTTGACGAGGATGCCGGGCTCCGCATAATGCGGGAAGAATGCGTAGCGGTCTCTTCTTGGCATTAGCGGTTCGCCACGCCGGGATCGTCGACCATCCTAGTTCGCTGGCGCTGGAGCCGGTGCGGCAGCTTGATGAGGCAGGTCGATGCGTTCCCGTTTGTGGAAGTCTGCACTCTGCAGGCCTACGCGATTGCACGTGTATCGCGCGCTGCTGGCAGCTGGCGCGGCGCTCGTGTGGGGGCTGTATTCACCGTCGGTTCTTGCGCAGACGGCCGCGACCTGGAGTGCGACTGTCGGTGACTTCGGCGTGGGTGCCAACTGGAGCAGTGGCGCCGCTCCCGGATCGTTGGACACCGCGATCGTCAATTCGGGCGTCGCGCAAATCTTCAGCGATACCGAGATCGGCGCGCTGCAGATGTCGACCGCGTCTCTCTCGAACCTCCGGATCGAAAACGGCGCTTTTCTTACGATTGGAAGCGCGGCAGCGACGACCATTTCCGGCAACAGCATTGTGTCGATTCTATCGGGAGGTATCCGAGGCAACATGGGTGTCGACAGCGGCGGGGCTGTCGTGGTCGGTAATCTTTCGGCGGGTACGGTAACCGGGTATGGACTGACGGAGAATCTGATCACGGTGACCGGTGGGAACCTCACCGTGGCAGCCGGCCAGGCCGTGTTCGCGACGTTGAACAACGGCTCAGCGGTCAACAGCGAAAACGGCCGCATCGAAATCATGACCGTGAATGGTGGCACCTTCACCAACCACGGTGCTGGCCAATTGATACCCCTGCCGGGGGGCAATCTGAATGCCGGTGTCGGCGTCATCAACCAGACCGGCGGCACGACCAACAACAACGGGCGCGTGACCGTAGGCGCGAATGTCAGCGGTGGCGTTTTCAACAATCTTTCCACGGCGACTGTCGACGCCGTCATCCTCAGCGGATCCGGCGACTTCCGGAACAACGCGGGTGCGACGGTGCTCGGAGCCGTGACGCAGTCGGGTGGCGTCTTCGACAACAGCGGCACGGTCGCCGACGCGACTTCGCTCTCGGGCGGAACGTTTACCCACCGAACCGGCGCCACGATCGGCGGCCTCACAATTACCGGCGGTACCTTCCAGAATCTCGCAGGGGCTTCGATCGCCGGCGCGACGCAGTCCAGCGGCTCCTTCATCAATTCCGGCGCGGTGACCGGAGCGTTCGCGTTGGCGGGCGGTCTGCTCGACAACCGCGCTTCGGGGACGATCGGAACGCTGACGGTCACGGGCGGAACGTTGATCTCCGGGAGCGCGCTTTCGTTCGACGGCGGAGCCATGGTCGCCGACGTCACGTTCGCCGGCGACGGCGCGGCGACGCAGGGCGCCGCGTTTAGCGCAGGCGACGGCCGATCGCTCGTCAAGACCGGCGCGGGCACGCTGACGCTCACGGCGGCGAACGCCTATACCGGCGGCACGCGCCTCGAGGCGGGAGTGCTCGAAGTGCGTCATTCCGACGCGCTCGGGTCGGGCACAGTGACGATCCTCGGCGGGCGCTTGGACCTCGGCGATGCCGTCGCCGTCTCCAACGCCTTCGACCTCCAAGACAGCACGCTCCGCCTCGGCGTCGCAGGCGGCGCGGCTGCCGTGTTGTCCGGCATCGTGGGCGAGACGGGCGGATCGGCGGGGCTCGAGAAGACCGGAGCGGGCACCCTCGTCCTCGGCGGCCAAAGCGCCTACACCGGCCTGACAGATATCATCGGCGGAACGCTGCGCATCGGGATCGAGAACGCTTTGCCGAGCGGCACGGCGGTCTCGATCACCAACGGATCGCGGCTCGACCTCGCCGGTTTCGACCAGACGATCGGCTCGCTAGGGGGATCCGTCGGCACCACGGTGACGCTCGGCGCGGGCAGCCTGACCACAGGCGGCAACGACGGCTCGACGACTTTCGCTGGCGTGATCTCCGGAGACGGGGCGCTCGAGAAGCGCGGCGCCGGCACGATGATTCTCACCGGCGCAAACACGTATACAGGCGGCACGACCGTCACCGCCGGCACGCTGCAGGTCGGCGACGGCGGGACCTCCGGAGCCCTCGGTTCGGGAAATCTCGTGAACAACGCGACGGTGGTGTTCGACAGATCGGACGATCTGACCGTCGAGACATCCATCTCGGGCTCGGGAGCTCTCGTACAAGCGGGCACCGGCACGTTGATCTTGACGGGCGCGAACACCTACGAGGGGACGACGACCGTATCGGCGGCCGGCGCCTTGCGGAACTTCGGCTCGATCGTGGGCGCCGTCGCCAACGACGGGATCTTCGAGAATGCTGTCGGTGCGAGCGCCGGCGCATTGACGAACAACGGCATC
Source organism: Scenedesmus sp. KT-U (assembly GCA_029853055.1). Taxonomy (NCBI): domain Eukaryota; kingdom Viridiplantae; phylum Chlorophyta; class Chlorophyceae; order Sphaeropleales; family Scenedesmaceae; genus Scenedesmus; species Scenedesmus sp. KT-U. Next base: position 7,577 of record JARWLF010001457.1, on the reverse strand, counting down.
GGCGCGAATGCCGGAACGCTCGCGAGCCTCGTCAACGTGTCAGGCAGCTTTGCGAATACCGGCACGATTACGGGGGCCGCCACGATCTCCAGCGGCAGCGTGTCGATCGGCGGCGCGGCGGGCGTGCTCATGGGCAACGCCACGATCACCGGCGGGTCGCTCGTCTTCGACCGCTCGGACGCATTGACCTATGGGGGGCTGATCGCGAATGATGGTGCGGTCGTCAATGTTGGATCCAACACCACCACGCTATCGGGCGCCATTACGGGCTCGGGAACCATCACGCAGAACAACGCGTCCGGCACGCTGGCGCTGTCGGGCGACAACCGAAGCTATGTCGGCCTCGTCGTCGTGCAGAACGGAACGCTCGACCTGCAGGCCAGCAACGCCGCCGGCGACGGGCGCATGCTGATCCGCACCGAGGGATCGATCGTCAGCTACGCCGACGGGGTGGTCAGCCTCGCGCCGATCACCGTCGCCTCCATGTCGACACAGCTGCGCGTGATGGCCGGCTCGGCCATTCAGGCGGGTGTCATCAGCGAAATCGGTGGTCCGCGCCCGCTCGAGAAGATCGGTGCCGGCACGCTGATCCTGACGGGTGAGAATACCTATTCCGGCCTCACGACCGTTACCGCCGGTACGCTGCAGCTCGGCGACGGTGCTACGAGCGGGTCGATCTTCGGCGACGTCGCCAATGCCGGCAGCCTCGTCTTCAACCGCTCGGATGTGCTCGGCTTCGGTGGCGCGATCACCGGCTCGGGAAGACTGGAGCAGGCGGGGACCGGGACGACGAGCCTCACCGGTAATTCCGGGTCCTTCCGAGGAGAGACAATCGTGTCGCGCGGGAGGTTGGTCGTGAACGGCATTCTCGGCGGCACGCTCGGCGTCGGGACAGGCGGGGTGCTCGGCGGCTCGGGCATTGTCGGCGCGACGACGATCAGCGCAGGAGGCGTGATCGCGCCGGGAAATTCCATCGGCACGCTGACAGTGGACGGAAACCTGACGTTCAAAGCCGGATCCGTATACCAGGTCGAGGTCGATCCCACAGGGGCGAGGAGCGATCGAATCGTTGTCAACGGGATCGCCTTCCTCGCCGGCTCCGTGCTGCACGTCGGCGAGGACGGAGCCTACAGGCCGCGCTCGGAATACCGGATCCTGACCGCGAGCGGCGGCTTTGCCGGCACGACCTTCGACGGCGCCAGCTCGAACTACGCCTTCCTTGAGGCACAGCTGACCTACAGCACAACCGATGTCGTCTTGCGACTGGAGCGTAACCGAGACGCATTCGCAAGCGTCGCTTCGACCCCCAATCAAGGAGCGACGGCGGGAGGGATCGAAAGCCTCGGCTTCGACAACCCAGTCCACGACGCCGTTCTCTTGCTTGGCGCTCCTGGTGCGCGGCGGGCGTTCGACCAGCTATCCGGCGAGGTGCACGCTTCCGGTATCGCCGCGCTGATCGCCAGCAGCGGCAACCTTCGCAATGTCGTCTTGCGGCGCTTTCAGTCTCCCGTCATGAGCGGGCGGGCGAGGACGTCCATGCCGCTTGCCTCCTACGCCTCCTACGGAAACCCCGCACAACGGCACAGCGGCCGAGCCGGCGGAGAGGCTCTCGGCTACGCCGCCTGGGGGCAGGCCTTCGGCTCCTTGGGCCTCACCCGCGCCGACGGCCGTGCCGCCGGCATGCGGCACGACGAAGGAGGCTTTCTCGCTGGCATCGACGCCGAGCTCGCCGAGACCTGGAGCGTCGGCGCGTTCACCGGCTACAGCCGCTCGACCTTCACGGTGCGCGACAGGAACGCCGCGGGATCGAGCGACAACGTTCATTTCGGGGTTCATGGTGGAACGCAGATCGGCGCGCTGCGCCTGAACGCGGGCGCTGCCCACACCTGGCATTCTCTCGACACCATCCGCACCGTGGCGTTTTCCAGCTTTGCCGACAGGCTCTCGGCTTCCTACGATGCGCGCACGGCGCAGATCTTCGGAGAGGCGGGGTACCGTCTCGGCTCGGGTGCGCTGGCGATCGAACCCTTCGGCGGCCTCGCCTATGTCCATGCCACCACCGCCCGCTTCAGCGAGGCGGGCGGCGCGGCGGCGCTCACTGCTGCCAGCAGCAACACGGCAGTGACCTTCTCGACACTGGGGCTGCGCGCCTTCTCGACCTTCGACCTGGGCGGTCTGAAAGCCACGGCCCGCGGCATGGTCGGTTGGCGTCACGCACTCGGCGGCACGACGCCGAAAACGGGGTTCAATTTCGCCGGCGGCACCGACTTCTCGGTTTCCGGAGCCCCGATCGCGAAGAACGCGGCGCTCGTCGAGGCGGGTCTCGACCTCACCATCCGCGAAAACGTGACGCTCGGGCTCTCCTATGGCGGGCAGTACAGCCGACGCACCCGAGAGCACGGCTTCAACGCTCGTTTGCGGGTCGCTTTCTGATGCAAACAGCAAGTCTCTTCATCGCCGTGCCAGCGTTACTCGCACTCACCACCATTGCGCAAGCGCAAACGGCGGTCCCAGCAGGCCCGTCTTCTATGCAGGAAACCTACGGAAACTGGAACGTCGTTTGCGTCCAGCAGGAGGCGCAGAGGCGCTGCGTTCTGGCGCAGCAGCTCTCGCAGCAGGACGGACGGCGCGTTCTCGCGTTCGAACTCTCGACCGACGCCGGTGGGGAAGCGGCGACCGGCATGCTCGTTCTGCCGTTCGGACTCGCGCTCGACGATGGGGTGACACTCACGATCGACGATGCGGCTCCCGAGCGCGTGCGCTTCCGCACCTGCCTGCCGATCGGTTGCCTCGCGCCCCTAACGCTGGACACGCCGTCGCTGGAGCAGCTGCGCACCGGCAGGACGTTGAACCTCGCCGTCGTCGCCAGCGACACCGAAGACATCGTCGAGTTGTCGATCTCCCTCGACGGCTTCGACGCTGCGTTCGTGCGTCTCTCGCAACTCAGCGCCGCTGAGTGAGAGATCCACCGCATGTGAACCGGCGGAGATCTGCGAGACGCACGTGCGCTACGGCTGCCGGTGCGTGCACGTCGTCCTGCGACGGGAGGAGTGGGTGATCAACCACAAGCGGACGCGACGCGTCTACAACGAACTCGGCCTGCAGCTGCGCAACAAGACGCCCAAGCGCCGGGTGAACGCGAAGCTGCGCGACGACCGGCGCCCGGCGACGGCGGTGAACGAGATCTGGGCGCGATGGACTTCGCGCCACGACCAGCTCGCCACCGGCAAGGCCATCCGCATCCTCACCGTCGAGAATTTTTTCTCGCGCTATGCGCCCGTGATCGACGGTCGCCATAGCTACCGGGCAGAGGACGTGGTGGCTACGCTCGAGCGGGTGTGAAGCGGCGTGGAAAAAGCAAGGCCCCTCCGTTTCGAGGCTTCCCGGGTCATGCGGGACCAGCGCATCAGCCCGTCGCCTTCGCGTCCGTCGGTCGCCCTCTGCGCGGCCTGCGACGGCTATCCGCCGGCGCGGCCGCGCTCGCTTTGTCTGAGGGCCAATGCCCGATCACGGCGCAGAGCGCCTCGACGAGCGCCTCGCGATCGGCGCATTCCACCTCGCCGAGCACCCGCCGCAGGCCGGCTCGACGCGCGCGGCTCGTCAGGCTCTGGGCGTACGCCTCGTCGCTGCCGGCCGTCGCTCCGGGAAAGAAATCGCCGATCGGTCGGCCGAGCGCCTGCGCGATGGTGAATAGACGCGCGGCAGAGACACGGTCGGTCGCGTTCTCGTACTTCTGCACCTGCTGATAAGAGATGCCGAGCGGCTCGGCCAATTGCTTCTGCGACCAGCCGAGCTCGCGACGGAAGATGCGCATCCGCTCGCCTACGACGTGATCGACGGTCGTCACCACCTTCTTCTCGTTCCAGTTGATCTGCGTTTCTTCGTCGCCCATCGCCGTGCCCCCTTCTATCTGCACACGCTCTCATCGCATGCGTCGCTCGCTACGTCAACAATCCCCGGTAGGCATCTGCCGGCAGCGGATCGAGATCTCGCGCACGACGCTAAAGCGAGGGCATCGCTCGTTGCTTAAGACGAAGTCAAGCGACCGCCGAGCGATCGCCACCATTCCCGCGTCCGCGAGCGAGCGCCGCGACCGCCCGCCCCCTCGAGCGTGTGGTTCGGCAGCGAATGACGGGCCCGATCGCCGCACCGGTTCCGCGCTCTGCGATCGGGCGCCACGCAAGGGTCCGGCAGACGATTCGCGCCAGAGCCGCAGCGACGCAGCGGCTCGCGTCGGCTGGGATGACGGCCAAGCCGCAAGGTCAACCGCTTCTCGACGCACGATGAGTTTTTCGCGAATTGCTTCAAGCGGCAACAGACGAAATCGACGCAGCTTCTGACCGCCGAGTCCACGGCGTGCCGATCGTCGATGCGCGAGAGCCCGTCGACATCGACGAGGAGGAGCGCAACAGAACGCTCGCGCGCCGACGCATGATTCTCGAGATACTCGGACGCGCCGCCATCGGCGAGGTGACGCGGCGCGATGCCTCCTGTGCGGTGGCGAACTCCCGGAAGCGCGCAACGAGGCACTCCGCGCCCCCTAAACGAGGCTGTCGGCCTTCAGCGCTGAACTCGGCGCGCCCGACCTGCTCTACCTTCTCGTCGCGGCACCAAAGGTCTTCAAGGTCTCGATCGCAGCTTGCCTCATCGCATCGCCGTCGATCTGGCGAAAGGCCGCGAGCGCGGCGATCTCGTCCTGCCCGAGGAGTGGCGAGGCCTCGCCGTCATCGGGGAGGAGCGACGCGGCGCTCACCTCGAGAAAACGTGCGATTTGGATCAGACGAGACGCCGCCACTCGGTCGGTGCCGTTCTCGTATTTCTGCACCTGTTGGTAAGTCACGCCCAAGGCGCGGCCCAGATCGCTTTGCGAACGGCGTGCATGTTTGCGCGCGAGCCGAATGCGGCTGCCGATCTCGGCGTCGCTCGAGGTTGTCGTACGGTTCGTCATGTGGCGTTCCAACATCATTGTGACGCTACGTAAACACACGCGAGGGAGTCGTGGAAGCGCTCGACCGCTCTCGACACGCACGGAGTTGTGGATAAAAACGCGCGGCGTGCAGACGTGCTCGTCGCAGCCATGGTGGGCCGCCGGCATACCGGGTCACCGCCTCTCGATCAGAGTTATCGTTCTGCTCGTCTCGATAAGCAGGTGATTCGATCGATGAGCGACTTCTTCGACGAGCTTCCGCTACGCGAAACGGATCTCGCGGCACTTCACGCCTTGCGGAGCGGCGCCACCGCGACGACCGAGATCGCCATGCGAGCCGGGCTGTCTCTGCCGCAGGCGAGGAGCGCGCTGATCCGGCTCGCGGGTCTTGGATTGGCGTCACGTCCGAGTGACGGAAGGCGAGGAGGCGGGAAGTGGGCACCGACCGCAGCAGGAGCGCGCGCGCGCCCGACCGCCGGCGAGGGCTTCGCAAAGCTCGCCCGAACCGAAGGCGGTCGATCGCAAGAGGCTGGAATGGACGAGGCTCGAACCCGAGAATATCGCCGCGGCTCGGTTTCCGAGCGCCTGCTCGAAGCGCTAGCGCGACCGAAATCCGGCGCCGCGCTCGCCCGGGAACTCGGCATCGACCGAGAGACGCTCAGGCATTGCATCGTGCGCCTCGCGAGCGAAGGGGTGGTGAAGGTCGCGGATCTGTCTCGACCGTCGAGGTGGCTCGCGCTCTCCTCTGATCCGACGCCCCTCGTGCCGATCCCGGTCGAGCGCCTGCTGTCCGCCTTCGACGAGGAATGGCCCGCGACGGCAGGCGGGCTCGCGAAGAGCTCGAGAAGCGCTGCAGCCGACATCGAGCCCCTGCTCGCATCGCTCGAGGAGACGGGGCTCGTGCGCAGCCACCCGACAGAACTCGGGCTCACCTTCGTCCTTACCCGTGCGGGGCGCGACCATCCCCAGCGGCGCGCCCCGCGGCAGCGCGCGGAGCGTTCTTCGCTGCCAGTCAGGTCCGAGCGGGTCGGGGTCGTCCTGACCCTACTCGCAAGCGAGGGGCCGTTGCGAAAGGTAGACCTTTGTCGTCGCCTTGGCCTCAAGAAGACGGCGATCGACGCGACGGTGCGGTTTCTGAAGCGCCGAGGTCTCGTCGCGAAGACGGGTGACGCGCTGTTCGCGCCTTATGCGATTACGCGAAAAGGGCGAGCGGTTCGCGAGATGGCGATTCCGGAGAAGACGATCTGAGAACGGCCGGTCGTCCGGTGGGTCGCGACCGCGTTCCGGCAGGGTCGCGCCCTTGCCCTCCCACGTCGGGGCCGAGCGAGAAAGCCTTCGATGCGCCAGACGAGGATCGGCATCGTCGGAGGCGATGCGAAGGCGTCGCTTGGAGCCTGCGGCCAGACCGGGAACGTAGAGCGAACCGTTAAACATATCGGATGGGCACGTCACGGCGATCTTGCCTTTCGCCCGCGAAGCATGTATCTCTATCTTGTCTCACGGTACAAGCATTTTCACCGTGGATCGTTGCTCCGCAAGGGATTGCGGCGCTCGGCGTAGCGAGTCCCTCCTCCGCTCCATTTCAAATCTCGCACTTTGGTTGTATTGCACCCGCTGCGTAGGGCCGCGTCCGTCGACATGTTCAACGATCGCGTACCCGGAAACGTCTCCTCACAGGCATGAGATTGTCAGAAGCCGGCAGCGTTGCAGGGGACTCCGATGGCTGAGGTGGTCCCCATTTCCCGAGCATAGGCTAATCTTGGTTCGACCTGAGAGAAGGACGAGCCCGATAACGGGGAAGCGCAAGAGGTATTCTGCCGAGTTCAAGTCGAAGGTGGCGTTGGAGGCGATTCGGGGCGAGCTGACGATCGCGCAGCTTGCGGCGAAGCACGGCGTGCATCAGGCGATGACCACCGCGCGAAGAGGCAGGCGATCGAGGGAATGGCGAGCGTGTTCTCGGGCAAGGCGCAAGCCGCCGAGGCGGCGCGCGAGGAGGAGATCGACCAGCTGCATGCGAAGATCGGTCAGTTCGTGATGAAACGGGTTTTTTGCGACGCGCCTCCGGTCGCTAAGCATCGCGCGGAGGCGAGAGATGATTGAACCGGACCACCCGGCGCTCGCGATCGTGCGCCAGTGCGAACTCGTCGTGATCAGTCGGTCGGCCCATTACGGGCCGCCGAAGGGCGAGAGCGCGCTGAACCTGGCGCTGATGGAGCTGATCGACCGGCAGTTCCTGGAGACGCCGTGGTATGGCTCACGGCAGATGGCGCGCCACCTCCGGCCGGAGGGCTACACCGTCGGGCGCAAGCGCGTGCGGCGCCTGATGGCAAAGATGGGACTGGCGGCGATCTATTAGCGGCCGCGGACCACGATCCCGCATCCAGAGCACCGGGTCTGGCCCTACCTTCTGCGGGATCTGACCAATACCCGCCCCGATCAGGCGTGGTGTTCAGAGATCACATACATCCCTATGCGGCGAGGCTTTCTCTATCTCGTCGCCGCCATGGATTGGGCGACCCGGCGCGTCCTGGCTTGGCGGCTCTCGAACACGATGGATGCGGACTTCTGCATCGAGGCGCTCGAGGAGGCGATGGAGAAGTTCGGCCGGCCGGAGATCTTCAACACGGACCAGGGCAGCCAATTCACGAGC
>JARWLF010001456.1:0-12395 GCA_029853055.1 Scenedesmus sp. KT-U | reverse complement strand
GCCGTCAATATGCTGCTGGACCAACAAGGGAGTCAGCCAAGCGGATTGCGATTGTTCAACAGCAACATGCGTATGGGCAGTGAAATCAACAGGCAGCTGCAGGCCAGCATCAACAGCAAACTGCAGCAGCAACTACCATTCACCAACCGCAGGACAGCAGCACCGATACCCATGCCATACGAGTACAGCATACCACAATTCATGCAAGCAGGCAGTGGCAATGCAGACCCTGATACGTACGACTATGACAGCTCTTTGTTACCTCCTACAACCAGCACTACAGGGATACCTGGCGCCCCTGCAGATGATCCATACGGACTCAACATAGAACTGCCAGACACACCCTTGATATCAGACCCATTCAGGCCTCCACAACCAGCACCCCCACCTCCGCCACCCCCAGCAACTCCCTCTCCTGCAGCCCCTCAGCGCGCACAGCTGACAATGGACATACAACCAGACAGTTTCATAGGGGTTGTGCCAGCGTCCTTCCTGGGTATAAGCAGAGAGTGGGGCCCTCAGGTGTTTTATGACAAGAACTTGGAGGCATTCGGGAATATCTTTGAGGTTCTTGGACCATCACCGATCATCAGGATAGGAGGATTCTCTCAGGAGTCTTTGCTTCGGGTAGATTTACCTCTGAGACAGCTGTCAACAAGTATACTGTCTTGCATCTGTATGTGTTCAGCCCATTTTTACGGTACATGCAAGCAGCAAATAGACAGCATGTTCTGAGACAGTATGCTACCAGCCTACGGCAGCAGCAGCAGCAGCAGTGTTGCATGACTAACCGCGTTGCCTATGTCTGTTTTCCTGATGTTGGATTGTTTCTCTGCTTCTATGTCTCCTCACATCTGCAGCCCCCAAACTCAACATACCTCAACTCCCTGAAGACGCTGCATTGTCAGCTGGGTATCCGCTACATCATCGGACTGCCTCTCTTCCAGAATGCCCCTGAGCTCTGTCTTGCAATCAAGAAGACCTTCGACGAAGCATTCAAGGACTTCCCCTTTGCGATCCTGTCATATGAGCTGGGTAACGAGCCCAACTACTGGCCAGGAACAGGCGCTGGTGGGGTACGCAGGATACAAGGCGCTACACAGTGCATACCAGTCAACTACAATGACCCATCATACCAGCTGGTAGGCACCATGGACCCTCCTACAGACAAACCTGGGGGCGTGGATGGTTACGCTATGTACACCAACTATCAGGAACCATATGTCCCCTACAAGGCCAGCCAGTACTGCTTCACCCCTCAGCAGCTGCTGTTTGTAGCAGGCATACCCAGCTACCAGAACTTCTTTCAGACAACAGCCAGGAGTATCACTGGATGTGGAGGAGCGCCCACGAGTGACATGCAGGCATTGTGGGGTTTCCCATACTGGGGGCCTCCAGGGTTCAACCGTCAGGTTATATCAGGGCCTGCTTGGGGTGACTTTGCGTCATTCAACATATCCAGCTTGGTGGACTTCCTCAGGAACAGTGAATCGTGAGTTTTTTGTCTGGGCCCCTGCTGACTCTTGCAGCATATATGTTACCCCGCATATCACTCGATGTACCACCCTGCACTCAGCATTGAATTTCGCATTGCATGCTGCGCGGGTGTGCCTGCTGTATGGTGGATCATAAACGTCGTATCGGGGCCTGTGCTATTCAGCTGCCTGTTGCCAGCTGTTATGTGCCACTGGTGCACTGGATAGGTGGTTTACGTGTATTGATCAGAGTGCTGCTGATTCATGCTCATCTGGTCAGCCGTGTGTCCTGCTCATCAGGTGCTACTTGAGTGAAGTCACCATCCACTACTATGGTCCCAACCGCAACACTACTTGGGAGGCTCTCTTTCAAAAGCTGACTGGGGACCCTGCCGATCAAACAGACAAGCCTCTGACAGACATCGTCAGGGAGTATGTGGATGCTTCCCGCCTTGCCAATGTTGGGTTGCGCATCTCAGAGGCCAATACAGTACCAGACGGAGGTCAAAGTGACTTCTCAAACACTCTTGGGGCAGCTTTGTGGACTGTGGTGACTGCAATGGAGTTTGCTAAGGCAGGAACGACTGGCATCAACTTTCACTGGGGTAATGGTGGCATACCTCAGAATCCTGCAGCATCACCGGCCTACATAGGTGTCCAAGCCATGTTTGAGAATGGGAACCCTGACAAGCCATACCCTGTTGCACGGGTACCATGGTATGGTCATGTTCAGCAGGGCCCTGGGAAACAATGGCCCTGGGATGTTCCTTAACTTCAGTACAAATGCTCTGGCACCTGGCAATGTCTGCAACAGGTATGTGTTCCCATACGCGCTGCTGGTGCCACATGCTGGGATGATCAGCGTAATTGTGGTCAATGCAAACCAGAACGTAACCTGTGACTTCACAGCTACCCTACCTGGAGTAGTCACCACTGCAGCAGTTCTGCAGCGCTTGGAGGGGCCCAAAGGCATGCAGTCTGTTCCTGGAGTTACCTTTGCCGGTCAAACGTATCAGGGCTCAACCAACGGCAAGATACTGGGTACATACAGGCCAGAGATTATCCAGCCACACCAAGAGACGATAAGGACAACTGGGTGGACGTTCCCGATTGCGCCTGGGTCGGGCGTCTTGGTGCAGATACCTCTGTCTGGTGGGGCTGCAAACCAGATGGGCTACCCACCTGTCACACCAGATCTTGTCACTGGCGGCACTCAGCAAGCAGCACCAACAAGCTCGGCTGTGTTTACACCCCCAGAAGGTGTACCATCACCTCCTGCAGGGCAGGCAGATGCAGCACAGCAGATGCAGGTAGCTGCAGGAGCAGCATCACAGGGTCCAGGCAGTGCAAGCACAGGTTTCATGTCTGCAACCACAAGTACAGGGACAACTGCAGCTAACCAGGCAGAAAGTGGTGGCACCATAGGAGCTGGGCGGTATGTGCTGAAGGGTCATGCTGCTGATGGCAGCCCGATATACAGGTGGATGGCGGCTGCAGGCAGCAGCTACGGTAGCAGCAGTGAGTTTGATGCATCAATGGAGAGTGGTGGCATGGAGGCGACAAGCAGTGACTTGAGTGCTGGGTTCCGGCAGGCTTCGGTTGTACCAGCCCCTGCTGGCTCCTCCAGGGCTTTTGGGCCTGGAAGCGGCAACGCTAGTAGCAGTAGAAGCAGTAGTCCTGGTAGGGGCCTGGGGAGCTTGTTTGGGGGGCTGTTCAACAGGTCTGGCAGAAGACTCATGAGTGCTGTAGGTGGAGTACTGTCAAGAGGCTGCCGGGCTGTTCCTTCCATGAGGTCTCTCCTGCAGATCCATCCTGCGCAGCAGCAGCCAATGCCGGCTCTCAGCGGACATCAGCCAGGGCTCCAGTCTACCTATGCCTACATCAACCCTGACATCCAGCATGGGGTTGATCCTAAGCAGCATCCAGCTGCTGCATCTGCCGCGAGTCAGTATGGAGCTCCTGCTCCCTCTGGGATTGGCAGGGTCTGGCCTACTAATGCCAATACATCTAATCTGGATGTTGGCTTGTTTGGTTTGGGAGGATATACACTGTTGCCGCCGGGGTATGATCAGGCAGCTGTTGCAAAAGCAGCTGCACAGTGCCCTGGCATAGCTAGGATCATGGCCATACAGGCCAAAGCCAGTAGGAGACGGTAGACAGTAGAGATGATGGTACCATTCGTTTCACTTGTTGGCTTGCATGAAACGCAGCAGGTGCTGAGATGCACTCTATGTCGCAGTCTGTTACTCTATAGCGCAGTTGTTCGGGTACAGCACTCAGATGGCAAACACCAAGATGCAGCCCATGCATCTCAAGGTGGCTGCAGTCACCTACTTCAATTGGTTTCTTACAGATTGATGGTTTTGTTGATCAGAGGGATTTGAGTTGCTGTACATGTACACTGTCTTAGTGTGCGCTGAAGAAGTGCAACGGCATCATGTGTTTCAACAGTTTGCTAAGCCAATTGTCCATTCGCAATGTGGTGGGCAGCAAGGCAGGTGCAATGCCTACTCTACAGTTGCTGTCATAGGCATCACATGCTGCATGCCTACATGCCAGTTAGTCACCTGGTGCCTTGATGAGTCTCAAGATATTGATCAGTTGCCGGCACTTGACAATGACTTCATTACATCTTGCAGCCTTTGCCATTATTTGTTACCCTTCTATAGCAGGTGTAGGTGCATGCCTGCAAGGCTACTGGCAACTTAATGTCATATGTGCACTGCCATGACGCAGCTAATGATGTTTCTTGCGGATTGTAGTAAGGGCGAGGCTCATCGTTGACTGTATCTGTTTTGCTTTTTTCGTGTTTGTGGCTCCACAGTACAGCTCAAAGAAGCTAAAAAGGCACTTTGATATCTGAACAAAGTAATCTCATCATCGTATCTCGGGACGCGTCAGTGTCACTGGTGCCGAGTGCGATACATCTGTACCGTCAGACGACCGTGATGCCATAGAATAGTATGTGGACATGTTTTTGTTGCCTTAAATACTCAGAAAGTTCATCTGCATCGTAAGCATCCTTCAAGCGGCGCTGTAGGGTGCACATGGATACCAGGACGAGAACCGCTGAGCCTTCAAGGACCCATTGCATCCCATGATGGTGCAAACATGAATGCACTGAGATTTTGACGCTAGTTCCAGGTGCTGGGTGCTCTCCATGGAGTTGCCATCGGTGCTGGCCAGCCTGCAGAAGAAGTGAGCAGCAAGACGTCCAAGAAAACAGTGCTCAAGAGCTGACCACCATACAGAGCAAACATGGATCTAAAGAAAGTTGACATGTGTTGCAGGCCTGCTGAACGTAACAGCCAGGATGTGCTTGGCATGTCTGCTTGGCTGGGTGCCAACTGTGGGTTCTTTTGTGGGATGCAGCAGGAAGTTGTCCAGATGCTATGTACAGCACTTGGTACGTGTAACCGGCTGTTTTAACATCAGGACAAAAAGCAGCCGTGTCGCAAGTTCTTTGCACAGAAGTTTGGGGTGAAATTGGTGAAGCAAAGGGGCCTTCGCTCATCTTGCAGTGGCATCGGCCTGGTGCTGCATGGTTAACAGTTGCCAGCACGCCTGAGCTGGACTTCATGTCTGCCGTGCTGTGCAGGATACTGTGTTGTTGAGGAAGGTGCACAAGTCTTCAAGCAGGGTCAAGTCGGTGATTGCATGTGCGCAGGACAAAAGGCTTGGATGAGAGCCTGAATCAAGCAGCTTTACACAAGGAACTGTAAAATAAATATCTTGTTGCAGACCATCAGAGAAGCCAAGCCATTGCCCTGATCAAAGTTTCATGCACCCTTTCATGCTGCTTGTGTCACAGGTACATTGTGGTGGAGGGCTACTGCTCAGTTCTCAAACATCAACAGCAGCAAGCCAACATCAGTCTCGATGGGAACAGCAGAACATGCTCAATCAACAACGGCGCTTGCACAGACCCCAACATTGCCGGTAATACTGTCGCAGGCCAGTGTGCCTCGCGCAGGGCAACTACAGAACAGCAAGTGCAGCACTTTGCTTTAGCAACAGGTGCTGTGGCTCAGTTGGCAGCAGGTTCAGCAGGACTCATGCTTGCAGGGAGGCAGCAGTCGGGATCAGGGCTGCTCAGGAGAGGCAGCTCAGGATCCGGCAGCTTGATCCTTCCTGCACTGAGCAGACGGGCTACTGCAGAGGTCACATTGCAGCAACAACAGTCAGGTGTGCTTTGCAAGGGGATTCCCGGATGTGGTCTGTTAAGAACCTGCATGGCACATGCATTTTCTAGATGCTGCAGGCAGCTGCCTGCTTTGCTTACGTCAGCAGATGTTGCCTGTTATAAACATGAGCTGCTGAGGGTTTGCTGAGAGTCACAGATCTCAACTTGAGGTATTACCTGATACCGGACTCCATGCAACAGCTAGCCCAACACGCATGCACAGCAGTTCTGGGCGTAGCAACAGGGATGTAATGAGTAGTCCTGGTCTTTGCATCCTTGACCAGCAACATCGATGCTTTGTGTGTTGGCTGCCATGCTACTCTGCAGAAGCTGTGCATGTTGGCTGGGTTAGTCAGGGTGAGAGTGTGGGTGGTGAAGCTTTGATCAACTCCAGCAGCTTAAGGACAGTCAGTGTGGTAGCAGGTGATGGTGGTGTGGTGCTGTTGGTGTTGGATAGGGTGGGATGGAACAAGCTCACTACACAAGCACAGCTGCAGCAGGTATGGAGCTGGTGCAGGATGCGGCGGAGGACATAATGGGTTGTTGCAAGTGGTTTATCGTGTCATGATGCCGTGTTGCAGTGACTTGTGCCACAGTGCGGTTGGCTGTAAGATGTCTCCAGTACTAACACAGTGGTTGGCATTTGTGTTGTCAACTAGGGGGCAATGTCACAATGAGAACGTGCTGCAGAAGTATACATCTTCTATGCATGTGTGTTGCAGGGTGTTGCAGCAAGAGCCATGCAGTCTGTGCTGGCAGCTGCATGCCGTCAACTACTGTTGACGCCACCTGGTAAAAGAAGTGCTGAAGATGTTGAGACATTGACGCAGCTGTTCTCAGGAATTCAGGTATGCAGAATGCTATCGTGTGCTTGCGAAGTAGCTACCCCTTTACATGTCAGGCTGAATTCAGCAAGCAATTTGAAAGCAATTGTGGTTTTGCTGTCTGCAAGCTGACGTACTGCATCTTGATGTGTAAATGCAGCGCGACAGTGTCACCACAGTCAGCCACATATGTTGTAAATAGGCTTGTTGTGTTCATGCAGGCATTCCAGATGTTGCCTGCCGCTGTGAGGCTGAAACTGGCCAAGAACTGCCAGTCCTTGAGTCTGCCTGCAGGAGCTGTGGTGTTCAGAGAAGACCAGAAGGGAGATGCGATGTGAGCATACAACTCATACTCCAGGCATTGGATCCCACACAGTGTGGTTGCAGGTGTACACACAGCAGCGTGATATAAATGCTTGAGGTGATGCAAATCTGCTGTGCTGCTGATCTCTGCAGGTATGTGCTGCTGTCTGGCACCTGTCATGTAAGGGCCCGACCCCTGAAGCCACATAAGCAACCACCTCCAGAAGCTACAACCGTAACAGACCTAGCAGCCATAGCATCTCCTGCTCCAGCTGCTGACGCTAGCAGTAGTACAAGTCAGACCAGCAGTACAGCAGGTCTCATAGCCAGCATGGCCCCAGGCAGCATCATGGATAGCAGTGCAGGTGCTACTACAGGCAGTCGTCTGCAACTTGCGAGGAGGACTACTTGGGAGGGTGCTGCTTTCACAGCTCAAGAACAGGCCAGATTGGAGGCTGTAAGAGCGGCCCTGGAGGCTGACAAGCACCAGGTATGTATTGTTGGTTCTGTGCGCCATGTGACCCGGCTTTTTAGTCGTACGTAGTGGTTTGAAGTGCACATGACGCACCTTGTCTCTGGATCCTGTGTGGCTGGCTGGCTGCCTGGCTGGCTGGCAGCCCAACGTGCTCAGTGTCACTTGATCAATTCTCAAGCCCGATGCCAGCAATCCTGCACATGTATCTGTCTGCCGTGTAGCAGGTGCTGACCAGCAGGGTATCACCTGCTACCAGCACAGGTGGCAGCACTGGTGGAAAAGGAGTTGAGAAGGATGCCTTGTACTGGACTGCAAAGTACATGCATGATGCAGCAACTGCAGCAACAGTGTCAAACTCCCACCAAGAGTCTTACGGCGGTCTGTCTCCTTTAGCAGCAGTGTTTGCAGCAAAGTGGCGTCAGCAGGTTGGTGAGCTGGCATGAATAATCAGAGCCAGCAGTGTGAAGTCAGTTGTTGAGCAGACTGCTGGCTGAGTGATGCATGGTGGAAACTCTAGACCCGCTGAAGTCATATTCTGCATCATCAATGACGTCAGAAAGGTCACTGTCAACGGTACATGCATGTCTTTTTTCTCCAAGGTCTACTGTTGACTGTTAATCCATCTGCACAGATGCGCAAGCAGCAAGTAGAGCAGCAAACCCAGCATCAACAGGAGGAGCAGACGGCAGCAGAAGACAAAGCCTATGCAGCAATGGAGGAGCTATTGGGCAAGGCAGCAGCCAAGGCATGGAAAGCAGCCAGGGATGGCAGCAGTCACAGCAACAGTCATGCAAACCCGGCAGACACAGTAGCCGAGGCCAGAGAGGTACTTTCAGACAGTGGCGCTCAAACTGGAGCAGCTGCTCAGGTTGCTGCTGGTGTCCTTGACTTGGCGACTGCCACAGAACATAGCAGCAGCTGTGCCTTGGAAGCAGACCCATCCATGCAGCACCAGCAAGTTAGCAGGATCTCTGAGCAGACAGAGTCCTCGGGAGCTGCAACTCCTCGCTTCCGCAACCATGCTGCTGCATCTGCAGCTGCTGCTGGGCTGCTCACGGCTGCAGCTGAAGCATGTGATCCTTCAGAATCCCTAAAGCTTCAGCTGGCTGCTCTTGGTGTCCATGATCCGGCTGATGTGAGCAGGAGGCTCATGGAGGAAGTGGCACAGAGGGCTGACCTGGATGGACTGCTGGCTCATGTAGCAGGTGGGCGACTGCCAGCTGCCCGAAGCTGGACTGAGCTTGGTGTGATGTTGACAGCCTGGGTCAGTAGAATTTGAGTTGCCTGAGCTGATGCTTATCCAGGCTTTATTCAGAATGTGTGTTGCAATGTGTCAGATATGTGGCAGAGGCAAACCCAGTTGATACAGCTAATGACATAGCGATAGACGCAAGAGGGGGTGTATGTGCTGCAGACATACTCGAGCGAAAGGGATTACCCAGGAGGCTGAATAAGAAGGGCAGCAGGAGGATAACAAGAGAAGTCAACAAGAGGTATGGTTGTAGTAGCAGGGACTGCCAGTGGTACTCATCAATGGCATACTGCATTCTTGACTTGTGGTGTCTTTGCATCGACTGGTGTGGTAGCCTAGGATGTAGGCATATAGCACCATCACCTCCTTGCGACAGATAGCCTCCTTTTCCACAGGATGCTTGGAGGAGGGTCTTGGGGAGATCGTGATGCAGCAGTTCAGCCACAACCAACACAACCCGCAAACACCCACCTTCTGCAACCCAATACTGCGCCCCTGCAGCCTGCTAGAGCCAGGTCTACAGCCGCCAACTTTACTGCTGATGGCCTTCAATCAGGGACAGCTGCAGGCAGCAAGGCCAGCAATGTCAAGGACAGCAAGACAACAAGTGCTTCTCATGATGACACCCGCAGTGAACCAGACTTTGAAGCCACAGGAGTCTCTACCAGTTGTGATGCTTGGAGAAGCATGGACAGCACTGATGCAGCCAGTGCGTTCATGAGCTATGACGCAGAACCAGACGAGTTTGATGAGGGCGCGGACTATGTCGGCACTAGTCAGGCAATAGCTTCTGCTGCAGCTGCTGGGTCAGCTGTAACCAAGGGGTGCAAGGCACCAGCTGTTAGGGACTGTGGCAATTTGGTTGGCACGTGCCTGGAACCTGAGGCCTTGGATGAGATGTATGGCCCGATTATAAGAGTCCTGAGTCCGGGGGAAAGCTTTGGGGAGTTGGCACTGCTGAGCCGTGATGCCACCAGGACAGCAACTGTAGTTGTAAAGCAAACAGAGCAGTCTGTGTTTGCTGAACAGCAGCAGACAGAGCTGACAAGGGATGAAGCAGGAACAAAGGGTGGTGAGAAGTGTGCTGCGACACTGATACGAATTAGCAGGAGTTGTTATGATGCCTCCATCAGGTCTTTGCAGGTGAGTTGGCTGCGTTGCATATCATCAGAGTTTTAATCTTCCACATGTTCGAGGCTTTGTGGTCAGCTGTGGGGATAAGGCCTTTTGAATCCTGTGTCCTGTTTCAAGTAGCCTTGCAGAAGAGCATGTCAGTCCGGTACTAGCTCTGCCATGATCCCCAACTGCATCAGGGTGCAGGACATCTCAACCACATTTGAGGACAATCGAGACACCAGGCTGCATACTATCTGCTGCACAACTCAAGCTACAATAGCTTACTACACCTGACATGCTGCTGTTGCAGATTTCAGCCCTGAAGGATCTCTTAGACTTTCTGTCTGGTCTACCACCCTTCCAGTCGCTTGGCAGGGACTTGCTGACCACCCTGGCAGTGTTTGTCAGACCTGTGCAGCTGTCTCAGGGTCAACTGCTGACAATAGCAGGAGACAAGGTTGAGGGCTTGATTGTCATACAGGTAGGCTCATGGGAGTAGACACTTTATGGAAGACTTCCACTGCCTGCTCCATGTTGGCGTGTGTTGAAGTGGGGTGCTATAAAGGCACCTGCAGCTTCAAGGTGATCATTGAGACAGGTACAGAGGCATATGCTGGCATCACGCAATGCCTGCATACCCCAACAGCCATGGGCCTATCAAAGGTGATCCTCAGCAAGTCTGACTGTTGTTGTGTTGCAGGAAGGAGAAGTCAAGCTCTTTGAGACACCCGTCAGTATGGTGCAAGCAGCATCAGGGCAAGTTCAACTCAGCTCAGGCACTGGGGCAGCAGCTGCTAATCTGCCGCCACAGCCAAGACTCCGTCGTGGTACAGCAGATGAGGTCTTGCTTCACAGGCAGCTATCTAGTAGTGGTAGCATCAACCTTGCCACCAGCAGCAATAATGGTACCCCGGCCTTGTACAGGCAGCTCAGCAATTCAAACAGCACATTGGGAATCCTTGCCGCCAACCGCCGCAGCAACAGCGTGGGTGGCAGTGAGGGTACTATGGCTTCTGTAGCAGCCATGCAGGCAATTCTGCCTACTGCTGGTTATAGCATAAACCCTGTGGCACTGGGCAAGTTGTCTCAGACTGCTGCCCCACTGGCTGTGCTGGGCCCAGGTGCCTTGCTTGGGGAGAATGTACTGGGTTACAATCCTGATCAGGTGAGATAAGGTGCAGCTTGCGATCGGTCAGCCTGGCTAGTAGCAGCCCGAGTTGTGTCGCACCAAACTTGATCAGGGAGTATTGTGCATCTGCTGTGTGAACAACCTGCTGCCAATGATCAGCATCCAAATGCAGAGACTTTGCTTTGAGCAAAATGTACCTTGCTACTGCTGCATGCATCTGTCACCTACATACAGGATCCGCTGGACACAATAGCAGCAGCAAGGGGTTACAAAGCCCGTCAAGCAGCTATGGCAGTATCCGCAGCTCTCACACATCAAGCTACAGCTGTTGCCACTCGGCCCTGCAAGGTGTTGCTGCTGAGCAGTGAGGCGCTCAGAAGGTTTGGTAGGAGAGTGAGAGCACCACTGACACAGCTGGCTGCAGACAGGAGAGACTTCTTGAAACAGAGAAGGACAGCTGTACAGGTGGGAACAACTACAATCTCAAACAGGTCGATGCAGTAGACTCTCAGAGCAGCTCGTCTCATTCAGAACTAGATCATCAGCAACTGCACATGCTTAGGTTACAATTCCTGTGCTCTGTCACCCTGCCACAGGATGCAAAATCCACTCTTGCTCAGATGATGCTGAACATGAAACAGCAAATTCACCAAGGCACTGGCGCGGTGGCAGCAGCTGGTGTAGCAAGCAGCAACAGCAGTGTAGTGTTGCCAGGCAGCTCAGCCGCTAATATGCTGACAGCCACCAGGTCACTCAGCAAGCATGCAAGTTACTCTGACAACAGTGGTCCTGTTCTGCCTGGTTCAGCAGCATCTGGTGGCTATGCTGTCACTGCTAGCACTGCTGCATTCTCACTGGCCAGCAGCAACAGTACAAATTCTGGCAGTAACCTTCACAAACCAGGCAGCCTGGTGAGCAGCAGCACAGGTGCACTGCCTTCAGCAGCAGCAGTTGCATTGTACCGTGCTAACAGCAGGAATAACAGACCTCCTGTTAGTCAATGGCAGCAGCAGCAGTGGCAGCAGAATGCTTTTGGGGAGCTGATGCGCCCTGCTCCTGCTGCACAGCAGGTGACAGTTGTGGACGTCCAGCGACTGAGGCAGGTGGTACCTGGTGCACAAGCTCCCTGTGTGAGTGAGCTGGCTGCTGCAGCCAGGGGATTCCCCATTGGTGCCTTGTGTGCAACCGTGGACAGACCTGTAGCAGCCACAGTCGCACCTTCTGTAGAAAGCACTTATGTGGACAAAGCTCAAATCCTGCATGAGCCGGAAATCTTGGCCCACAGTGTGCAGATTGCCCCTGGTAGCTTTAACAAGAAGCCCAGTGCCAAGGGTCTTAGAGCTCTGCTCGTGCCACAGCATCAACAGTCGTTGTCGGCATCATTGAGTGCCGGACCTGAGCATGGGCTGCAAATGACTGGCAGTGCTACTGCAGTAGCTGCAGCTGGTGCAGCAGTGGGTGATAGACCGGTGTGATGTGAAGTTGCTGAGTGGCCCAAACATCCGGGACGACATCCATTGTGTGTGACACCGTCCCGATTGTTGATGGCGGTCTGCCGACCGGAAAGCAGATCGGCACAGACCGGAGGGTCTGCAGCCGGTCTATGCTACTAGTCCACGGTGAGATTCCGGTCTGTTA
>JARWLF010001455.1:0-10202 GCA_029853055.1 Scenedesmus sp. KT-U | reverse complement strand
GAGGACACACTCTGTCAAAGCAAGTACTCCAAGTCGCCGTTGCAAGAGTACCAGCAAGCTTCTATCGAAGTGTAAGCACCTGCAGCACAGCAGCAGCAGCAGATAGACTGTTAGCAGCGTGCTCAACGGTGGTAACCTCACTGCACAGATTGCCGGTCGAAGTACACGATGCTAGTACTCCCTACAGGTTTGAAGACAAGACTGTGAGTCGACTGAAGTTCAGTAATGCAGAATTGACGCTGTTACGTCTTTGGATTCCCAAACCTCACCTTGCTGTCAAACAGCATTGTGGTATGGGTCCACTGCCAGCTGATCACTAGCACAAGTAACATCATCCTGACTGACGGGTAGCTGCAGAGGGTCCCACTTCTGCTGTTGCTTTGTATCAGGCCTTTGCAACGGCTGCAACAGCTGTGGTACCTTGGCCTGTAATGACTTGATGCCTGCTGAGACCCAGTGAAGCTCTCCAGCTTTTGTTGGACTGGCTGGACTGGTGGAGTGAGACCAACAAACGAGGCCTTCTTCCTGTAGCTCGCAGTCAGGCTGCCCGGCCTGTTCTGTAAACTGCAAACCTGTTTCTGTTGTGGTTGTCACTGGCAACATGCCAGCCATGCTTGCACGCATGTACTGCCATGCTGAACATAACTGCTGCCCTGCCCAGGCCAGGTTCTGGGGCAGCCAGTCACCGTTGCTGCTTGTAAGGTGGCCTGTGTCATAGTTTCAAATAACTTGGTGTCACCCAACTCAGCGTCTACGCTTCAACACAGATGTTGCAGCAGGGGTGCTCGTACATCTCCGCGAACGAGTTTTGGTGTTTGAGAGGGCGGGCTTCTGACTTTGAAGGACTATCAACTGTCAACGCAACCAACATAGCACCCAAAAACACTTCCACTGTGGCTTGCATGCTCACCTTGCTGCCCGTTGCTGCCACAGCTGTCGCCAGTTGCACCAGGCAACGAGATCACTGACGACATAGATCAACAATATTCAATTTTGAAAGTTTACGAGATGATCGTTCGCGCTTGCTCAGACTGGAATATTGCAGCAATGTGACGCTGTGACCGTGCTGCAAGCGCAGGCAATTCCCCAAGTCAAAGCTAGTCATTGAAGTTGCGCAACAAACCGCTGGCACTGTTGAGTCCTTCAATGAAGATTATGGCGTTAGTGAACATGATGGCGGTTCATGGTCAACCTGAAAACCGTCGCGTTTGATTTGTTTTGATTTGCACTTGCTTGTTTGCCTATTACCCATAGTTTGCTCTTATCGAGACCGGGTGGTAACTTAATTTGTCTTTGAGTGGCGTAGTTGTGCACACGTTTGACCAACATTCTCCCACACAAGGTTCTTCTTCTCAAACATGCTGGGCAAGATCTGAGTGCAGACATCAGCGTCAGTCTGCTGGTGAAGGTACATGAGACTATAAGCACAAATGTGGTACACAGATCTCAGTAGCGCGATATGCAACAGAGACGGAGCATTGTGAGTTTTTGGAGGGTCCTTGTGAGTTTTTGGAGGGTCCTACGGGGAAGGTGGCAAGAATATGCTGTGAGGTTGCAGCCTGTACTTGAAAAGCGGTACCGGAAATCCGTAAGTGCAGTACATCTTGCTGTGGTCAATCAATTGTCATAGCAAGTGCGACATGTGATCAAGCTGCTCGCCAGATCAGGCTATGCGCAGCCAGAAAGAGTACGGTCTTACTGGACGCATCTACGGCTTCAGCTCTGCCATTCCTGTTGGCAAAGCGGTATGGTGTCAAACGAGAAGCAGCTATATACAGCTGTATACAAGGCCTTGTCAATAACAAGTTTACTGAACCTCAGCTAGGGCATTTGTATCCCTGCACGTCCTGATATCGGCCACACTGTTGTGAGGACGACTGGATACTGCAAGGTAGGCGATGAGCCTGCAGCATGACCCTGGTTTGCAGTCATCGCGTCAGTGAGATGGCCTGAGCTCTGGCAACATGCATCGCATTGGTCCCTTTGCTGGGCTGCAACATTTCTCTCAGCAACCATCAAACGATGATTTCACCGTGGTTGGCACACGTATACTGGTGCTGGAAGATAAGAATGCCCATGAAGCTGTCGAAAACTGTCTCGTGCCTTGGTTTGGGGATGCAAGCAACCTTATGGACCGTTACGATGCACGATTGCTGTTAGATAGCTTGGATACGTTAGACAAGTATGACGAGCAGCGGCATGCTAGGCCAGCCGCTGCAGAGGCTGAGGTGTCAGCAGAGGAACTTGATGCTGAACGCTACGCAGACTTAGACTATTCCAAGGAGCACCTTGTGTGTGCATCTGGAATCAACCTGCACAACGGTGCGTTTATGTGCCATCTACAACTCGTTGAAGTACCGCTGAAAGCGTACATGTTTGAAAGCTGACCATGCAAGACTCCAACCCATCCTGCAACAGACACTAGCAACAGTCCACCACCGTGTCTGGGGCTATGACAACCGCAGACGTTACCTATGACCTGGAGAGAAGATGTCAGTGGCACCTCAACAGATTGCAGACCCTGCAGCCCTTCATGTTCATGACTTCGTGTTGGTTGTCAATACTATCGCAGCTATCTGCCTGCCTCTGCCTGCAACAGTCGCTCGTTGCTTGCACCGAGGCAGAGCTTGTGACTGGTTGAAGGTTTGCTGTATCCAGTCATTCACCTTCCTTGAATTTGCACCCTTAAGTAAGCACATGCTCAAGTCACATGCGCTGCAGGTTTCAGCTCTGGAGCACCATCAGCAGGTGACGCTGCAAGTGCCGGCCCTTCTGGAGACTGCTGATGGTTGCATGTGTTGTTTGAATGGGTCGTAACATCACAACTTGTGTCCTTACATTGCAGAAACAGGCTATGAGGACTCTGGCAGTCAACATGAGCAGTTACTTGCCCCAGGTGCTGATCATCATCAGGGCCCAGCCTTTTACTTTGACTACAGTAACAGCAGACAACAGCAACAGCAGACAACAGAGTCGCGATCAGCTGACACACAAGCTCGTGTGTCAGTGATGGGAGATGGCAGTACTGTAAAGGCTGCTCAGGGTCTCACTGCGCAGGAGTACCATCCGCCTTACAAGCAGCTGCCAGCATGTTTGGAAGGCCATCTGCCGCTCAACAAGCGTCAGCATGAGGTAAGCAGTTGCAGTGGGTCGCTGCTTGGCACCATGGATTGCGGTATACAAGCTGCTGATGGCTTCTGCAAATAATCTTGCCTGCCTCTCGGCGCGCTCACCACTGGACATCTCAAGCGTGCCTTTATGTGCTTCTGAGTGAACTGCTGCTGCACGGATTGATTCCATGCAGACTATTGTACGAACTGCTGAATTCGTCCGCAGCAATGGCAACCAGGTCGAAGTGCTGTTGCGAGTCAAACATGGCGATAACCCAAATTTTGGTTTCCTTAACAGTCATGATAGGCTGCATCCATACTACAGGTGTGTTTCATGTGTGTGCTGTGCCTGGCAGTGTATGGGCTCTGAGCTGACAGCTCTGCATGGGCTGCTGCATTCAACAGACAGCTGTAGCGCCGCACGAGAAAAGCAGTATCAAATCGCGTGAAACCCCTTGGTGGGGGGATCACATTTGAGCATATCCTGGATGCACAGGTAAATGTACGGTCACTGGCTAGGACAAAGGGACGTGGTTGGTGCCTGCAGGTGGCTAGTGGAAGAAAACCCCCAACAGTCTGACGAGCAACAGCCGCCGGGAGAGCAGAATAGTTTGCAGGCCGTCCCAGTGCAGCAGCAGCCTCTTAGACAGGCACTGGAAGCTGCATCAGGCGTTGCGCGCAATGATCTGGGTGCTCTGGCACTGTTGCAAGCATACAGCATGAACAGTGAGGCGGAATCTGAGGACCTCTGTGAACAGCAGCAGCAGTCAGCGGTGCGGCAGCAGCCTGAGGGTGATACTGTTAATGCAGCTTTTGGTGATGCTCAGGAGCAGCAGCAGGTTTTACATGGTCCTGCTCTGCCACCAGCTGTGCCGCAGGATGATGCAGCTGCATCAGCTAGTAAGGCAGGGGCTCCTGGGACACCGGAGCATGCAATGGCAAACACTTCCACAGGAGACAAGGCAGCCATGCCTGGTGGCACACAGCCTCAACAACAGCAGGAGCAGTCAGCAGCCGATGCGGCCCCAGCCATGCTTGCAGCTGAGCCTGCTGGTGCTGCTGGAGGTGGAGTGAAGACACCTGCTGCCCCACCTGAGCGAGTGAAGGCCATCATTGACAAGCTGGTTGTCTTTGTGAGAAAGAATGGTATTGACTTTGAGGTGGGTCGCCAAGGAGGGCTGTGCAAATATGGTCAGAGGCACCCCAGGCAACAGACACGACACATTGCGCACACAATGCTGCACATTGCTTTGATAGCTCGCTAGGGCGTTCAGCATACAGGAAATCATGTTGGGCCACCTGGGTGCCTGTCTGCACTTATGCTGTTACTGGTGATTCACAGGTTGTGCTCCAGCACACTCACCATTCTTGTGCTGTGTGGTGCTGCGCTGCAGGCGGTGGTCAGAGCCCGTGAGGCACACAATCTCAACTTTGAGTTCATGAACCCTGGCTGCTTGTACCATGACTACTACCGACATCAGCTGGAGGCAGCAATGGGCTCTGGACCTGTACAACAGCTCTTTCAGGCCTCACTTCAGCAGCAACCAGCTGCAGCAAGCCATGTATCTGCGCAACAGCAAGTAGCAGGGAGCGGGTCAGCAGCAGAGACAGCTCAACCACCAGCAAACATCTCTCCACAGCAAGGTGCACTTCCAGGCTCTGCGAAAGTGGTGCTCAAGGCTAATCCTCGTTTGGCAATCAAACGTGCACCAACAGTATCAGCAACTGTCTGTGGTGAGTTTAATGACAAACAAGTGCTTAATCAGCTTGATGTCAGGTGTGACAGGGTCGCTCCTGGGGATGCAGCAGCAAGCACTGCTGACGTGGGAACAGAGGCCCTTGTTGCTGCCGCAGACGGAGAGCAGCACCTGCACACAGGCAGTGAAGGTTCAGCTGAACCTCAACTTGTGCAGCAGAATTCAAGCAAGTCCGCTGAGGCAACAGCTGTCACAACAGCAGCTACAGCTGACACTGCCAATGATCCCGCAGCCATGCAGGCTGAGAAGCGTCTGAAATTACAGATGTACCTGCGTCAGAAGAGAGCCGAGCAGCTGGCAGAACAACAGCAACAAGAGCATGAGGCCAAGGCCCGTGCTATTCTGGCACATAGACTGCTGTTGAAACGGTTGAAGTCAGGCATTGACAGCGGGCCAGATGGCAGTACTGCTGCTGCTGATGGCTCTGATCATGGTGCAGCTACAACTGACCAGCAACAGTCTATGGATGTTGAAGAGGGTGAGATTGCAGCAACACAAGTTGAAGCAGCAGCTGCGGTCGCAGCAGCAGTACGCCGTGAGGCTCAGCAGCTTCTTAAGCGTCCCCCAGAGCCCGTCTCCACAGCCCTACCAGGTCTGAAGGAGCTGGCTGTGTCTGCTGCAGCAGCAGCTGCCCAGCACAGAGCGACACTGTTAGCCGGGAGTGACAACGATGATGATGAGGCAGATGGTGGGGAGCAAGATGCAGCAGCCAAGCAGAAAGAGATCATCCAAGTGGCTTTGAAGGCAGCCAGGGAAGCAGCAGCTGCTGGTGGAGCTTCTGCACTGTCATCAGCTGGTGTGACTGCAACCGTACCAGATGCTGTGGCACCATCAGCTCCGGCGCCCATCACAAGCATGGCTGCAGCTGCCAACGCTGCTGCAGCAGTGATAGCATCACAAGCATCTCCTGGAGCTGCAGCCCTCGCACAGCAGCAGCAGGAGCAGCACTCGGTGTTGCAGCCTGACACTGCTGCAGCAGTAGCAGCTGCAGCGGCACATGCTGCTGCAGCAGCAGCAGCTCTGTCGTCCAGCACAAACAAGCAGAGTGTCCTGCAGCTGCAGTGCACCCAGCCAGTTGCTGTCAGGCAACACAGCAGGTCTTCAAGCAGCAACAGCAGCAGCCGTGAGAGTTCTGGCCAGCAGCCACTGCCAGCTAAGAGGCGTCGCAGAAGCAGGTCCCGCAGCAGATCACGTGATAGACGTCGTAGCAGGTCTAGCAGAAATGGTCTGAGACGTGGTGATGCGTCCCAGCACAAACACAGCTGTGATGATAAACGTAGCAGACACCACAGCGAGCGGCGCAAGCACAGCAGCAGCAAGAGCAGCAGCAGGCACAGGGACAATAGCAGGCAGAGCAGACTACGCAGCAGAAGTAGGGAGTGTTCACACAAAGACGGAAAAAATGCCAAGTCACGGAAACGGCACAGACACCGCAGCAGGGACAGCAGCAGAGATGGGGCAGAAAGTGATGCAGCAAAGAGTGACAGTCAAGGTTCTGGCAGTGATATCAGGAACGACCCGCGCAGCAGATGCAATGGCGCTGCAGATACACTGTTGTTAGCAGCAGGTGATGTCCCAAGCCATCCATCAGTAGGCGCTGCTGACACAGCACCAGGTTTGCAGCTGCTGGACAGAGATAAACTGCGACTGCGTCTGCGGCAGATGATGGGCAGTGTAGGGAAGTAGATTTTGTGTTTCTGCCACATATCCTCAAGCTATATGCGTAGTGGGTTGCTCCTGCTGTCGCTCGTCTGTGTAACCGACGTGGTTGAGTTAAACACTGGCAGATGTGGCCTGCATGCCACCTGCATTGATAGCTCATGAATGTGTCGCAATACATTGACATATTGGTGGATGTTATGCTCGCCGTGTGTTACGTTACGTGCTGCAATTGGGCGCGCGCCTTGCGGGTAATTCTGCGTTCCATGGGGTACAACCGTCCAACTCCTTGACGAGTGTACTGGTCGCCCACATGTACTTCCCTGACGGGAAGTATTGGTCATCGCAGCGAGCACCAGGAGCCTCCACCTCACTGCTGTGCTCAACAATGCTTCAAGAGCGACTGACCTCAGGCGCGTGTGCCTGCCACGTTGTGATGGCTGCAAGTCAGTAGCTTGTAGTAGATCTCACATATTCAGGAGAACTTGAGGTTATCTACTGCTTGCCAGCCGCTCGTTATTGAGCTGTTGTAGTTGCGCGGTCACCATCGTCATGATGCAGACCCATCACAACGCATATAGCGTGTCCGTGGTGATTCGAGAGACACCTATGTTGGTCTTCAGCCTTCTCAAAAACCCTCAGACACAGTCATACTGGAACAAAGATGTACAGGTGGTCATGCCCGCCTCAGGACTGGTGAAACGTGGCACCAGATACATGGAGAAGAGGAACCTACTGTTTTTGCGAAGATACTGCACAGTGGAGGTTTTTGAACTGGACAACACCTCATGTTGCATCACAACACGCCTGGACGACGGCTACAATTGTGTTTTCTTGAAGACATGTGTGTCGCCACATCCAGCCAACTATGGCCACAGCATTGTCACACAGACCGTCAGTTGTTTCAGATGTGGTGGTGGCCAACTTACACCCAGCGAAACTCTGGCGTGCATGTGGAGGAAGTTCGATGGAACACTGCTGCGGCTGCGTGACTACTTGCAGCCATGTTGCCCTGAAGCCCTGGCAGCTGGCAGCAGCAATGTCCCAGGCAGTCAGCCACCTACCATGATGTTAGCAGTCTGATGTGATATAGCGAACAGAGAAAGATACTCAAGGATCACCAGTCTGCTGATGGTGATCTAGTGGTAAATGGGCGTCGAGGCTTGTGCGGCAGCTACCTGAGAACTGCGAGAGATTCTTTTTGTATACTAGGCTACTTGCACCGTGCTAGAGAGTGTTGCAAGTTGATCATGATTCGAGCATAGCAGGCTTGGAGTCTATGTATGGTTGTGTGTTCTGCGTACGCAAGTGTCATTTGTATTGCTAGAGGTCAGTTTGCTCAGCAATGAACTAGCCTGTGTTGCCAATATATTCACTGAGTAAGAGTCTCGTAGCTGCATCACTCAGCACAGCAAGTTTTTTCTGCTTGCAATATTGGCTGCACCGTTGTCAAGTATGCTTTGGAATTGATTCAGAGTGAGGGTCACCCATTGATTGCCCTAGTGTAGTCTCGTATGGTGCATGTCAGTGGTGGTGTTCGGATGTCTTGATCACACAAAGAACTGCTACCAGGGTGGTCGTTACCATCTTGGGTGCGCGTGAACTGAATAGCGCTGCATTAGTGCTGCATTAGTGCTGCAGATGGAGAAGAGTGACCAGTTTTGTGGCGAACCTGCATCAGGTCACCTTCTCCATTGATTATCTTATGGTTCCAGCAGATTTATTGATGTTTAGCCCAGAGGGTTGCTTGTCGGATGGTGGCAAAGGAGTTGGGCTGCTTCCGATGGCACCATATGCCATATGCTGCATATGGCATCATGCGACTAGTGACTAGTGAATAGCGTAGCATCAGGAATTTGAGGGGCTGGGGAATGGGTCTGTCCGGTCGACTCTAGTGGCTGCATCAGTAGGCTGCCTTGCAGGCTGTATACCACTACTGGCAGTATTGTAGGGTTTGGTTTGATCGTCTATTGCTGGTCCAGGTGGTTGATAGGGGCATTCCATTGAAAGCGGCAGTTGCTGCAAAGCAACATCTATTCGATGTTAAGTCTGAAGTTGACCTGATCTGACCACCTACAGCACCAATGGACCATTGGCAATGGTATCCTATTGTGTGCCCTGCGCACTTCTGCACAGTGCAGAAGAACAACCTGTTCAAGGCTTGAACAACCTTTCTGCTTCTGCATATCTAGTAGCTTAGCCCGGCTGCTGAAGCCATGGTGTTTTTGCGGGTTTGGTTGTTCAACTGGTTGTTGGTGCCCTCAAGTAGCACTCTGCTCTCAGGTTCATCCAAGGATGGTCATGAACTTGAGTATGGCTTGCAAGTTTATTCAGTCGGCTGGGGCTTGTGTGGTGTTGTGACTGCCAGACGTCTGCCGAGGAGAGCATCCTGCACATACTACAGTATAGTGCACACGTAACAGCATCAGCCTAGCTGCTGCATTATTGTTGCTGACAGTTGGTGGTTCTTGACAGTGGTCAGGCAAAGTTCTTCTTGAGGTCATTGCATCGGTTGCCAACATGTTGTACAGTGCAGTACAGTGCAGAACGCTCAGCTGCAGTAAAATGTTGATTCTGTTTCAGCGGCCCTCTGACTTTGCAGTGTAAGGTGCTTTGACTGAATGTAACTGCTGCTTCTGCCAGTGGCCATTTACACCGTAGGCTGTCAGCGACAATGTGAATGCCATGAACATTTTTGATACTATAGAAGTACCATCCCAAGCATGAGTTCGCCTTTGCCTTCTGTAGTGATGGAATCATACGAGCTTCACCGGCACAACGCGTTGTTTGTGTATTGGTATCTGCATTTATTATGTTGCACGAGCCTAGTTTCTTTCACTCACCAGCACAAGGAGTCAGCCTGCCGCAGTTGCTGCCAGTGGCAGTAACCCGTTGGGTTTGAACCATGTTCTGGAGGTACTTTGCTTAGCTTATCTGGTCAGCCACAGCTTCCGATGAACAATGAGTGAACAATTACAGACTGCACAGCAGCCAGTAAGTGGTGGCAATCAGATGCTGAAGCCAATATTCTGCCATGTTTCAGGAATATCACGCCAGCTGTTTGCTGGCAGCTGCGCATGCATGCAAAGATGACATGGACTCCACTATGGGCCATAGCATCGGCCGTTTGTCGACAGCAAGTTGCACACCACAGAAACAATGACGATCTAATGCTCCAGCATGTAAGCATTCAGTAACTGCAACAATCGCTGGAATTGATGCATGATGCATGCCTCAAGCCGGCAGTAATGCTGCAACAACACTGCACCAGAAACGGGGCAACATCTGACTTGTGCTGACTCAGCATTTCAAAATTGCACAGCATAAATCCTGTGCCCACTCTGCTCCAACCATATCCATAGGCAACGCCTTCATAACCATGGCGATGTGAATTACTGGGTAAAAAAGACATCTCTGCATCACACAGTCCAGAGCTGGTAACAGAACCCTTTGGCGTAGACAGAGCTGTGGAGACTTATAAACGCGATTTCCCCAAGGTCTAAAAGCACAGATAGCACTGCGGTGCTGAGGCTGCACTGTAGAGCTGCAAACATGCCGCAGCTGACAAAGCCAGAGCTGAGTGGGCCAATGTATGTCTAGTGCAGCCCTTGCACAATCAGGGCATTTGGAGCAGCACTGCTACTGCTATGCCTTGAATCGACATCTAGAAGAAAGA
>JARWLF010001454.1:0-10203 GCA_029853055.1 Scenedesmus sp. KT-U | reverse complement strand
GTTTCCTCTGCAATGGTGAGAGCCATTGCATACATTGTGCCTGCACTCATAGCCATAATGCTGAACTGCTGGATGTTGAGCTGTTGGCACAACTCTGCCACATCTGCAGGGTACTGCTGAACTGTGCGCCCTGGCAAAGGACTGCTGTGTCCTGCACTTGACATGAATCATAGGTGTTGCAACATTTTCCATATGGGTAGCATCCTTCCAGTCAGGTGGGGTGGAACAACCGCTGTGATTGGGGCACCAGGCAGTGTTGCAAGAGATGTGCTCATTGGATAATGTTGTTGGTAGGCTGTGAGCCAATCAGGAACCACCAACGCAATACTGGGACATGATGTGAGTTCTCGTAGCCGTTACCCAAGTAGCAGAGATCAGCGGGCCTTAAAGAGACGCACTGCACATCAGCAGCTGTTTGACTGTGTTGCTTACCTATGCCTGGCCTCTCTGGAGCAATGATGCATAGCTTCAGCTCCAGTGCCACTTTGTGAAACGTCAGGGCCATGTACCTGCATGCCATAGATTTCTCATTGAGTCTTCTACTGCTGCCGCTTGTATGTAGCTCAACTGGCTGCTGGTCGGCTCACAACGGTGCTACATGGGCAGCTTAGCAACACCTCAGGCTTTGTACAGCCTCGTACTATACCTGTTGCCTTGAATGGGGTGGAGGAACATGACTTTGTGGCCACTCCTGTCGCCACAGATGGAGTAAGACAGCTGCCTGCCATCCTGTAGTGTGATGCATTGAGCAGTGTCTGCATCTTGCAGTATTGCAGCAGTCATGCTGCAGCTAAAAACAGCGCTCCAAGGCCACAAACTAGCAGTATGTTTGTTGGAAAGCAATCAACTCCGGATGCAAGAAGACGTCGCCAAGGCTATGCTACTGCTCAATAGTAATGGTGTGATCGACGAGCACCGCGGTTTGTCTGTGCTGCAATGTTGCGAATCAGCGCGCGAGCCCGATCTCAAGTAAGCCACTACAGGTAACCTTACTTCTTCTTGGGCATAACAATTGTACGATAAAGACATCTCGTAACACAGCCACTGTTAACACTTGTGCAGAAACCTTGGCCAAGCCCATGGGCTAGATCTCGTAACCTGCGCTGAGTAAACTGCTTCCTTTCAAGACTTATCTCATCAGGACATGGCTGGGAAGAATCTTGAGCATGCTGCTGATTCATGTTGC
This sequence comes from Scenedesmus sp. KT-U, assembly GCA_029853055.1. NCBI lineage: Eukaryota > Viridiplantae > Chlorophyta > Chlorophyceae > Sphaeropleales > Scenedesmaceae > Scenedesmus > Scenedesmus sp. KT-U. Next base: position 9,017 of record JARWLF010001454.1, on the reverse strand, counting down.
CCGACCAACGCTTGGAATGATGCCAATTGGCAGGCATGTCTTGTGGCCGTGTGCTGTTCATATATACAAACCACCCATCAGCCATAGCAATACTGCCATCGGCTCAATGGCCGTGTGCTGTTCAAACTGGAGCTTGCATTATTGGCACCCTTAAGAGGTATCATTTCACAACCTACAACCAGCTTTGCAAGAAACTCAGCAGCACAGTAGGTTTGCAGACATCAGTATCCCAGCAAGCTCATGTTCCTTGTGATGCTATCTAAAGCACCACTAGAGTAAGCTGCTGTCACCCTGTACCCTTCTGGTAGAAACTCCCCTCTCCTACCAGCTGTTAGAGCTGCTACTGCTGACTCTAGGAACTCTGTCTTTGTCCGTATTGTGTTGCTGGCATGCACCAGCCGCCCTTGCTGAAACATCAAGAAGTAGGGCACTGAGCGCACACCATAGTGCTGCTGCAACTCCCTAGTCTCTGAGCCATCTATCTTGTACATCTGCAACAAAGTGACAAACACCATGTATCAAACAGAATCATTCTGAAGCCGGCTTTAACGAATCAAGCATGCCCAACCACAGGCTTAAACCAAACGACCTACCCTGATTCACAGCTTGAGCACAGCAAGACAATACAATCATGTGTCTGGAAAGTGAACCTGCAGCCGATAGTTACCTGTATGCGTGCTGCATCAACCCCTATGCTGATGTTCTTGTCAGCTCCATCGCTTTCTCTGCTGCCTGTACAGCCACCGCTGTTACTCCCCTGCCCTGCAGCCTCCTGCTGCAGCTGCCAGTGAGCAGATTGTAGTTCATAATGCTCGAGCTTTCGACACACTGGATTCCAGTCAGCAAGGACACAGACTGCGCACAGAACGTCTTGCTGCTTGTGAGCCTCGACCACCTTCTGCAGTTGTCTGACTGTGATCAAGGGCAAGCGCAAGCGCCTGCAAGAATCAGACAGTTGTCAACTTGGGATTGGAAACTGAGATGGCTCCACAACCGTATGCCTGTGTGATCTCTTTATAGCCTGATGATGATGCCTTACTTAGCTTGCACACACAGCTGCCTCTGGTACAATGAGGTGTGGCTGTATGATCTCGACACAACCAGCACTGGGCGCTTACTTGAAAGTGTAGCAGGGTTTGGCCACCTCAGCACGCCTCAATTTCTCAGCAAGCTTCTGCTGTGCAGGAGTCAATTCAGGACTTCCATAAGGCGCATCCCCAAGCCTCACACCCCCCACACTACCCGGCCTCCTTTCTCTGCTGTTTCTAGTACTGCTACTGCTGCTGTTGCAGCGGCTGGTTCCATACAGCGGCTGCTTGAGGGTTGTCAAGCCTGATATGCGGCTTTGGCTTTGATCTAGTTCTGCAATGGTTGCTCTTATGGGACTGTCTGTTGCCATCTTGCTGATCATGGATCTGAGGTTACCTGCAAGAGTGGCAACAGCCTCACACACGGTGCTGACGATCACAGGTATGGACATCACACATGCATGTGACACCCAAGAGTCCTGGTCTTAGAGTACCTCCTGCCCTACTACTTGAGCTTAAAGTGGGGCGGTGTCCTGCTCAAGCTGCAGGAACGGCCATGCAGGGTGAACCTTGCAGAATGCCTCAGGCTAGTAGCCTATACAATAAAGTTCCCTACCACAAAACCAAAACCAAAATAAAGATCAAAAAGAAACAAATGTCTGCATGCTAATCTGCGATTCCTTCCATGGAAGATGATGTTTCTAGGAGCAGACCGTGCCGAAACCTCAAACATGATATACCCCTGAAACCTGCTTGCTGCAGTCTGATATGTACCTACCAAGTCCCGGCTGTGAGGTGATTGTCCTATGGGGCCCAGGAGGTGTGTACACGCTGCCAGTTGTCTGTAACCTTTGACGTATTGTGTTCAGATCTGTGGTGTACGGTTGAGACCGCCGCAGATACTCCCCAACCTGCACACAGAGCAGCGACAGCTAGTGATGTTGCTGAGATGATACAGCATATCCTGTTGTAGCCTACTGCTGCAAGGCATGCAAAGAGGGTGGCACGGCAGGTGCATACAGCTCAGGGGTGCGGAAAGTCTAAGCACATGGTACCATCCTCCAAAGCAGATGCTCTGTGGCCTATATGCCTGAGGCAGATAGATATACATTGACTGCAGGGTCAGACGAGTCTGCTATCTGATACTTTGTGCAGCAGATGCGATATGAGTTGATACCTGCAAGGACTCTCCGTACATATGTATGCATACCTGAAAGGTCTTATGCAGGTCAGCAATGTTGAGAGTTGCGACAATATTCTGCTTATTCCGGAAGGTGAAACTCAAGTCACCTGTTACTTGACAACTGCAGCAGCAGGAAGTGCAAGTGAACAGTTGCCATATGAAACATGATGATGTGCAGCATTGCAACTGCCAGTCATCACATTGCTGTCAGTCGCACACTTGCACTATGTCAGGGAGCACAGTTCTGTGCTTCTAAGCTGCTCTGCTGCTGGCATTCTACTTCAGAATGTAACATATCAGTAATGCATATGCTCACATGATGGGTTCCTGTGTCAGACGCGGCCAACTGCCTTTCTGCTGAATCTTGCCTTCCCTGCTGCACAACATCCAACCATCTTTAGTGGTAACCAGCCTGCATCAAGATAGCAACAACTTGTCAAACAGTAAGAACGTACGCAGATGAGCTGTTTGGCCAGGATGACACACAGATGCTTGGTGTAAGCTACGACTGATGTTGCATGTCCACACTGGTGTCCTGAACTGTGGCCTCTGAGCACATCATTCTCTCCCTTCCTGCTCAGCACTGTCGCACGCTGAACGCTTACCAGGGGTTCCCCTCAAGATAGTTCACGCTTCCAACACCATCAGCATCGAACACTGCAAGCACCTGCAGCATGAGGAGTCAGCAGTGTTGACAGCTCCAGAGTCACTGACGCAGGTTCCCTGTGCGTGCCATCACTGCCTGACTTGCACAGTATGTGTTGGCGCCTGCATGTCTTGCTGCTGAGTATGACCACAAACATAACTGCCATTCAATCAAGCAAGTGAGCAAGCCCATGCTATCACAACTGTCATTGTTGTGACCATGCAAGCAATCATCATGCTGGCTTTCCTGCCCAACTGATGTGCTGGGCCAGGCTGCAGACATGTCAGCCCAGCAGAACATATCAATAAACTGATGAGTCACCTGGAAGTTGTCACTGTCTGCTGCAAAGGTGTGGAAGAATCCATCCGAGCTTTTGCAAACTGTCACAGCTATACGCCCAGATGGGTAACTGTAACATGAGCAGGAACGCCAACTTCAGCTGGGATGGGGTACTACAAAGATAGTGCTTACACGAAGCCAGCAACAAGCATGCACCGTTGCTTGTTGTGGTTTTATCAACTGCTGCATAAGGCAACATGCAAGCACACTCAAATCATACCAGCTTTGCCAAAGAGCTGACGCAGGTCAGCACTCACACGATAGTTCCATCCCCATCAGAGTTCACTCTATCCAGCTGCATAGCTGCAAAGCATCAGCTGTTTGTTTCACCGGCAAGGTGTGGGTTTGCTGCAGTACAACAGATGCATGGCCACCCGGCTCTTGCTAGAAAGCACGGCAAGCTTGCAAAGGGTTATTAGGTATTTTCTCAAAACCAGGTGAGTGTTTCAAGTACTGCAACATACGTATGGCCTCTCGGATTGAAGTGCAGGACTTTCGTAAGAATGGAAGAGACCGCAGGTGACCATGTGCCAAGCTCCAGTACAGCATGCTGCTAGTCATTGAAAGTGTGTACAGTAATTAAGAGTAGCTTAAGCGACCTCACCCTCCACGAGGTGGTTGTCTGCTTGTGTTGTAACTGTCACTGAGCACTGAGAACTACCACTGAGGCTCTGTCTATTTTTATCGAGAAGACGAAAGAGCCTGGGTTTGGATATCGTATACCATGGTCAATGTGTGTTTGCTTCGGTCAATCAACTGCTCACAGTGCCTATTCACACTGGTCAGTGATGGACAGCATGCACCTGCTCTATAGGCCATCGTGCAGATATGTACATCATGCAGGATGTACCCTGCGACCCTTTTCAAGTACATCTAAAACACAGCGCAGGTTCTGTCGCAGCCCAGCCGCTGCGAAAGATCCATCAAGATGCACACCAGGTACATATGGTGACACCAGGTACCCATCACAGCTGCTACACTCTTGCACTACTGAGTGTCATATGCTGTCGCAGATTCTGTGAAGTTTATTCAGAACGTATTGTGTGTATCGACGAGTACAGCTGCAGCTATGGCCTTGTTGCTCGGAGCCCCTGCGATTGCCTTTGGACCTGTCAGTGTGAAGCTTGATGGCATTCAAGCGAACAAGGTACCCTGTGGGGGTGAGTCACAAACTCAAGTCAGGCATTGTTGTCACTCATGCAACCAAAGCAATACATATGCCTCAGAATTACACATGTCCGAGCATACTTCCCCACCAGAAAGACAGCAAGTACTGCCTGGCACAAGCACAGCTACACATATTCAGACAGCAGGGTATTGAGTCTTTCACTACCTGCACCAATGCTCCCATTCGAGACTCTTTCCTGTTCAATCTGCAAGCCTATAACTGTACTCATGTGATGTTGTATTGCAGCTGGTGTTGCCACTGTCAGTGGTGTAACCTTCTCAGGGTCCAGTCAAAAAGCAGCATGTCTCAGTGTAACCGCATCAGCAACGAACCCGTCTGGCAAGCCACTATACAATGCGGACGTGTTTGGGCGCGTCTACGATGTGAATGGTGAAGCAGCCATTGATGATGTAAGCTGCACTGCTTGCATGTCTGACGTTTAGTCATGTGTCCGTGATTGCACTGCAGCCCTAGGAGCAGTTGAGCTATGAGTCATATCATCTTGCTTGGGTACCTTGCCCTTCATAGCAGTTTTTCCAGCATAACCCTAGTGCATGTCAGCCAAGTTGCTGCTTGCTCAGTGATTGAGCACATGTTGCGGTATATTCCACCTGGCTTTCCAGCAGCAGTTACCAGCAGGCATTGCCCATTCCATAAAGCATGCAGCAGCAAGGAACTAACTTACATCGTCGCTTCTTTTGCTGCTATTGTCCTGCGCAGACTGAGAACATCCGGATTGCCTACATAGATGAGATACCGCCGGGCACCAGCCAGGTGTCATTCAAACTGTTTGTGCCGCAGGAGCAGTATGACTTGGGGCCCCTGTCACTGCAGGGCTTCAAGGTAAGTGTGGACACTTATGCTTGCTGATGTGTTCTACCAGAGTTGCCTCTGATGCCTGTGCTGTGGGCTAGCTTTTGGCAGTGGCTTTGCAGATGTACACAGCGCTACCACACTCCATGAGCCAAATTCTCTTTCTTTCACTCCATCAGCAAGCTGCTATGTAACCAACCTTGCTTCAAAGCAAACAAGCACACATCTTCTTCACCAGCAGGAGGCACAGAACCATGCATGCTAAGCCCAGTCAGTGCATGCATCTTTTGTGATACGAAGCTGAGGCCTTTCGTCCTCATCATTATGCCAGCTGACAACCTGGTTACGTCTGTACCTGGGGATGCCATGTTCCGGGAAGTTGTCAGTCGCTGCATGTGTCGCAAGAAGGCAAGTCTTAGCTATCTTTCATGGTTTCTACAGGCAACCGGGTTTCCAGGCAAAATGTTGCCGAATCAGGGCAGTGGTTTGATCACCGACCAGGATCAGGAGGTATGTGAGATAACTGGGGACTGTGAAGACTTGGCAGCAGAGGCAGCCATCAAATGAATAGGGAGCAGAGTTGGCCAGGAGTCTCAGGGCTTCGAAAGCCGTTGATCGTTGACAAGTAGCAAAAAGAGCAAGACAGCAGCGTTGCAGAGCTTCACATGCTTTGTTGGAGGTACAAGAGTTGTTCTGCTGATACTGTAACTGGGAATCTGAGGGGTTCTCAACAGCTGATGGCTGTTGGGAAGCACAAGTCAACGCTGAGGTGTGCGCAACTGAATCGTGCAACCACAAACGGTCGGGCATTCAGACTTAACGTGACCAGAACGGACCCAGTTCCGCGTACTTGTGACTGGCTGGACACTCAAAGCTATCAGACAAGAGAGCAGCTTGGGGGCCTTATTAGCGCGCGAGCAAATATCGTAAGTGGGCAACAGACAAATCTCTGATCCCAGTGACCTGTTCTTGATGTCTCATGCTGCTACCGGTGAGGGGTCTCAAACGGAGGTCCCGGATACGTGATTAGTCAGCAAGAGCCAGCCAGCAGACGTAGAAGCGGGCAGAGCACAGTCTGCCTTGATCAATCACAAAACGATGCCCACAATCTATGCTGGTCACGGCGAAAGGCTGTAGCACTGAACACGCCTGCCCGTCTCCTCGTGCACGGAGCTCTTAAGTGAGGTGACAGCACATTGGTCCTGTGTGACTGGTGTTTGCTATTGGATCCAACGTATGATACCACCAGCCTTCAACGCGCTTACAGTATAGCAGGGACAGCGGGAAGCTTCTATGTATCACAGGGCATTTCAGCCTCAACAAGCATTTTTATAGGCTTATCTGCAGCAATCCTTTGCTACGACAGCAGCTGCACAAAAACATAGACGCTGTCTTGCACAACTCGGAAAGCTCATGCTTGTTGCTGCTGGACCAAATAGTCTGAAGGCTGCTATACTCAAGACCTACAAAGAGGGGGGCAGAAGAGTAGCATCAGATTCTAACAGCAATAGCTGTGCAGATAAGTACCTTCTGCAGTATGGCTTCTACAGCACCGACCCCACACGTGCTCTGAGCGGGCTGCGCACCCTCTTGATAGAGGGTGACGTACGCCAGCTCTGGCAGAAAACAAAGCAACGTTTGAAGAAGGAGCTCAGGGATGCATGCAAGGCGTATCAGCCAAGCAGCAAGGCAGTTGGCGTTGAGAAAAACAGCAGGGTTGCTGCAGCAGAATTGCAGCCCCTCTATGGTACAGATGGCTTGCTCAGGGTAAGCCGCACGCCTTCATGCAGTGGTATCTCTCCGGATGTTAGCAACTTCGTATCAAGCAGTGTCTCCTTCTTAGTGAAAGTTTTCTCTTCGCACCTGCGCAGTCAGTTCCTGTTTCAGTGAGTGTGTCTGTTTGTAACCCTTTGGTTGCCTTGTAGAATGCTGTGATGTACCTGCTAGCGCATGGCAGCCGCACCTTTATGACGGTCATCAACAAGACTGAGGTAGAAGGTGCAGAACATATGGCCTCAGCACTGGCGAGGCAGCAGGGACGGCCACTGATCACAGTGTGCAATCATGTTGCATCTATGGATGACCCATTGGTAATGTCAACGGTCTTGCCCCCAGCAGTATTCAGCAATGCCAGTCAACTCAGGTAAGATGCATACTCCACCTTGTTGCAAGCTTGACTCATGAGCTTCATTGTGCTGTGCATGACGCCTCTCATTATTGGGCAATAGCATTATTAGCTGTCGGCAGTACCTCACCCATGCTGGTGTCGAGCCTTGTTTTGAGATGGTTTGATCTTTGTTACCACTTCAATACCATCACCACTGCCTGCAAAGAGTATTACCTACTTGTTGAGGGTGCACTGTACTGATACCTCTCCTTTCGTTCGCTCATTGCTTTGTCTGCTGTTGTTGCACAGATGGACTCTGTGTGCCAGTGACCGCTGTTTCCATAGAGAGTTGCTGGTTCCATTCTTTCGTGCCGCCAAAGTGCTACCTGTGGAGCGAGGGGCAGGCATGTTTCAGCCAGGCTTAGCAGCAGCAGAAGAACGCTTGAGAGCTGGAGATTGGGTGCACATATTTCCTGAAGGCACACGCAGCAGAGACGGCAAAATGGGACCTGTGAGGAAGGGCGTAGGGCGGCTGGTAGCTGCCTGTAGTGAAGCAGATCCTCTGATCGTGCCCTTTGTACATTCCGGTATGGAGGAGGTATTGCCCAAGGGTTCACTTCTCCCCAAAACAAGCAAGGAGGTATGTTCAAAATGTTGTCTTTGTTGTGGGCGTGTGGTGTTTGTCTTGCAGAGAATAGTGACTAGCTGAAGATGGATCCTGCATCGATCGCCAACCCTGTTCACATGCTTATGCTGTTTGGCTTCTGCATGCAAAATGTGGCTGTACTGCAAGCGTTGCAATAACGCGAGTGTCATTTTCTGAATGTCATCTTGTAGGTCAAAGTCCTGGTGGGCGAGCCAATTGATGTTTCAGATCTATTTGCAGCAAGTAAGGTTCAAGGTTGGTCTGATGATCAGCTGTATTCTGGGATAGCCAATCGTATCGGCAACAAAATGGCAGCGCTCAAGGCGCACCTGGATGGTGAGGCCCTGGACATACAAGCTCACGATCAGTTGCAGCAGCAGGCGCTTGAGCAAGGCTTGGATCTCTATGATCCAGTGGACAACCTGTACAGGGCTCATTCGCTGTTGGAGCGAGTAAGCTTCAAAATGCAGCACAGGGAGTGGGTTGACAGGGGCTTGGCTGCTGCAAAGGGTGCAAAAGCTGCCGCAGCTTCCAAACTGGCTGCAGCAGCTGCCTCCCTGTCCAGAGCTGCTAGTGCTGAGCGACTGCAGGATGCTTCAGAGCAGACTGTGAATGTCGAAGCAGATGAGCGGCAGCGGCCTTTGGCAGTTGTGTCCAAACATCTGTCCAGGGAGGCACTGTGTGAAAAGGCTTCGGAGTATTACTCATACCAGAGATCAGTGGCGATGATGCAGCTGCTGCAGGCACGTGTCTAGGTTCCAGTTCTGTGTCGTGAGTGATGCATGTTGTTGTGTGAGTGCTTGTATGGTGTCCCTGTTCATGGCATAGTTGGTGTGTATTGCCAGATTTGTATGCTGTTGGGGAGCATGTTTTGTGTAAGATACGTCATCATGGCAGCTGCCCATTGCAGGATGATTCATATGCTAGTTTCCGGCTGACCATGCCTTGCGGGTGGTAGCGTAACGTCAAGCACAGACCTTCCAAGCTTATGTTTGAAGTCAGTGATTCATCATGCTTTTCTCACAGTACGGGGAGGTCCTTGGATGGCATACTCTGGCCTGCTGTGCTCTCAATGCCAGCAATAGTC
>JARWLF010001453.1:0-10206 GCA_029853055.1 Scenedesmus sp. KT-U | reverse complement strand
ATGGCTGCAAACTGTGATGTTTGTTTCAGGTCGGTTTGTTGGGCCCAGATGGTGCTGATCTCCCTCTGCACCTTGAAGGTCAGGGAGCTGTGGGAACAACAACAGTGCTGCGCTGTGATGCTGAGGAGAACAAGTTCACCTTCACAGATGTACCGGTATGTGACTGCTGTTGGTGTTGGAAAGCTCTTGGCTCTCAGCTGGAGTCGTACTGTTTATGTGTGACCTGCCATGCGCCACATCCTGAAGAACAGTCGAGCACCACGTTGGCTTCTGTGCTGCACAACTTGGCGTGCCACACCTGACCAGGCAGTTGCCTTCGCTGCATCTGAATGCTGTTCTGGTTGGCGTTGGGCTCAAGCATGACGGCAGTAACTGTTTATGTTGCTACCTTCCACTTCTGCAGGTTGAGCCTGTGCCAAGCTTGCTACGTGGCTTCAGTGCCCCTGTGAAACTGGTGGTTGAGGGACAGACTGATGAACACTTACAGCTCATGTTTGCACATGACAGTGATCCGTTCAACAGGTGTGATGCTGCTCAAGTGCTTGTGCGACATCACAAAAGCCCTGCAGCACCTCAAAAGAGTTAAGAGTGGTCTAACTGCTTGTATGCACTGCATTAAGTTCACAGGGTACCAGTACATGAGGCTGCATGGCAACTGGCAGGGTCAACAAGTCTGCTTCCTGCATGCTGTCAACCTCTCCTGCAGGTGGGAAGCTGGTCAGCGTCTGTACATGAAGCTGCTGCTTCACCTCTACAACGCTGCAGCAGCTGGCTCCAGCTCTGTGCCCTTGGAGGAGCGGTGTGCTGCAGCAGGTGGAGTGCCAGCATCACTTATAACAGCCTTCAAGTCTGTATTGGAAGACAGTAAGCTGGACGGAAGCTTCAAGGTGCGCTGCAAGGATAGTGCGCCGCAAGGATATGCAGACTGACCTTGTGAACTGTTTTGACTCTGCAACAGTCTGCAAGGCGGTGCAATGAGTTGACACTGCCTTCATTGTGCATTGTTCCTGCAGGCAATGGCTGTGCGCTTGCCAGCCATGAATGAGATAGTGGACCGTATTGACGAGGCAGATCCTGTACTCATATGGCAGGTGCGGGAGAGAGTCTTGACTAGCTGCTGTGCAGTCTAAGCATGTCGCGCAATGCGACCTGACACCCTCATGTGACGTCATATGCTCTGTGTATGCTTGCAACAATCATCTGTGCAGTACTGCAGGGATCAAGGGCTGTTGAATCAGGCATGGCATCTGACCAGCATTGATGCTTCCTGCATTGCGCCAGGTTCGCAACTATGTCTACCAGCAACTTGCAATGCAGCTGCGACCTTCACTTGAGGGTGTTGTGAAGCACAACGATGTGCCTGCGGGTACTGCGTATGACTTCAACTCTGTTGACTGTGCTCGGCGATCAATTAGAAACATGAGCGAATCTATCTTGGGCAGCTTGAAGGAACCTGCCATACAGGAACGGCTGCTGCAGAGGTATGGGACAGGGAGAGTGCTTGTGACACTGGTGCTTAACTGCACTTCATGAGGCTGCTTGGCTTGAGCAGCAATTGACACTGGCCTGTTGGGCTTGTCCGGATTGTTCTCTTGTCAGTATATGCAGTCGATAGTGCCCAGGTCGGCTGCTGTTGGTGATCGTTGTCAGTGTCGTATGTTGCTCATTCTGTTGCTGCAGGTTCCGTGAGGCCACCAACATGACAGATCGTATGGCAGCTCTTTCAGTGCTGTGTGAACATGATACCCCGGGACGTGCAGCAGCACTTCAGGTCAGTAGTAGGGCTATGGTCACATGGGTAGTCATGACACTGCATCTATTGATAGCTGGCATAACAGATCTGTAATAACTCAAGGGGAGCGCAATTTGCAGGCTGACCATGCCAATTGGTCAGCCAGCGCCGAGGGGCGTCAGCAGCCTGCTTGGTTGCTATGCAGACTCTCTTGATGATGGTTTGCTATTTTGCTGTTTTGCTGCGCTGACATCACATCTTGTACACGCTTGCAGGAGTTCTATGAGAGCAACAAGGACAAGCCGCTAGTTCTGTTGAAGTGGCTAGCTGTGCAGGCAGGCAGCAGCATAACGGGAAATGTCAAGAACGTCGCGGCTCTGCTGGAACATCCAGCATTCCAGATCACCACACCAAACTGCTGCTACAGCTTGTTCCTTGGCTTTGCTCGTAGCGTAAACTTCCATGCAGCTGATGGCAGTGGTTATCAATTCATTGGTGATGCCGTAATCAAGGTGGGTACCACCTGGTTACAAGAAGTCAACAGCGAACAGGCCTGCAGGACAATGGTGCTTGCTGATGCTAGACAGACGTGCTTGTATGAGATCCATATACAATTTACAGAGGAGTGCTTGGCAGCCGCATATTGATGAGTAGCATGCCCACAGTATGGACAGTGGTCTGGAAGTGCACAACTCAAGAATTGGTGGGAGTGCTTCAGTGGCTGCCAGGTAGATCGAGGCATGCACACATCGAAGCATCTGGCATGCTGTAAAGCCAGTCGGTGTTTACCTAAAGCTTACTGTTTCTCGTGCTGTTCTGTGGCTCTGCAGATGGACAAGATCAACCACCAAGTGGCCAGCAGGGTTGCAGGAGCCTTCACCACCTTCAGGCAGTATGACAAGGAGAGGCAAGGGATGATGGTGGCTCAGCTCAAGCGCATAGCAGCTGTGGAGGGTCTCAGCGAGAATGTATACGAGATTGTCAGCAAGAGTTTGCAACAAGTGTAAGAGCCAAGTGGCATGTGCGAGCACTTGTGCAGAAGTGTAGCAGCTGCTACCCATCAGGTGCAGGTGCATGCATAGCCATTCTTGCCAAGTTCTCTCATTAGCAGGCTGCACCAGCAGGTGCACTGTGCTGGGTGACTAGTAGCAGCTGACCCCGTATGGATGCTGTGCATCCTGCTTGCTGTGGTCGCCCAATAGCAGAGTTGCACAGCATTTGTTCAGGTTATGTGGCAGTTGCAAACATTGCAGATGTGATTAGTGCAGCATCATGCTCTGCCACATGTCTCGGATGTTAACGTTGTATGTATATGGGGAGCCCAGACTCAGCCTGGCTGGTTGCTCTGACAGTCACAGGTTCTGGCAGTAGTTGTGCTCCTGGCATCGAAGGGACAGTGCTACATTGCATAGCTCCAGCTGGTTACATATCTGTCACAGACACTTGTGTATGGCAGGTGGAAGCCAGCCTGGTTCATCCTCAAATGATGCAGCTTCGAGTCCCTCAGCTCACGCATCTCAGTCTGTACGATGTTGTATCCAGCGAACTAGCCTTACCTGGTCGATATGACTGTGATGCATCAATTCAGTGAAGGTGCCGCAACCAGGTAGTTCAGGCCCACTTAGTCACGCACTTCGGATGTTGCAGCTTCCGGTTATCGGATGTTATTCTGGCCGCTGTCACCCTCCGCTACCCACAAATAGCTTATTTGATGGTCCAACCGGCAATGACCATCGTGGTCATGCAAAGTAGAGCTGAATCCAAGCAGTAGATTTGCAAACACAGGAAGCAGCGTTACGGCAAGGCCTTGCCCGGCTCAGTAGGCCGCTTGCAGCCAAACATATAGCCAGACTGACCTTGGTACTTTGCGTGACTTGCACGCCATGTCTCTAACGAGAAGGAGTACAACAGAAAGGAGGGATTCCCGAGCTTCGGACACTGATGACCACATCGTGCCTCTCTTGCAGCCAGAAGGTAGTAATGGTTTGTATTAGTATGAGTTTGACTATGGGGGAGGAAATGCTAGCGACCGGCACAGCAGCCAGGGCGGGATACGGAGTGTGCTGAGCTGCGGAGGATCTGCTGTAGCCATCTGTATCTTATTTGAATAAAAAATATGTTGACTTTGTATTCAGCGTGCTGTGCACAAGCAGCGATGTGCAGACGTGCAGCTACTGCCCGTCCTTTGTTCAGCAGCAACGCGGGTCACTGAACGGAGCTCTTCTCATGTCTGCAGAGCAAACGCAGCACGACCAACATGCCCAAGTAGTGCCAATACAGACGGCACCAGCTGCAGAAGGTGTTCCACTATCCACATCAGCACCTGCTGCTCTGTCATCAGCAAGGACATACTCATCTCACCTTCTCATAGAGGCAGCAATCGCACAGTACCCATTCGTAACAGGACAGCCAGTGCGTCAAGCACCAGCGGCTGACACAGATGGTCAGGGTGGACTTGTTTTTGTCCCTGACCTCCCCAATGCCCAGCAGCTATGGCAGGCACAGAAGATGCTGATGGTGGCATGGTTAGCAACGAGCATAATGTCGTTGATCATTTTCCTGCCATTCTACATCACCACTGGGCTGTTCTTGGGAGCTGAGATTGCAGCAGTGCTTGGTATTGTGGCCACGTCTGTGTACCTTTGCCAGCGCAATGCAACTACAGGTAAGCAGCAACCTCAACAAGGGTGTGGTGAAACATGCAGCGCTGTACAGCTGCAACAGCTTGTGAGGTTTTGTGAGCAGAGTGTGATGACTTGTTGTCTAAAACTATCTGTGCAACACACTGTGTAGCCTCATGTTATTGCTGCTGACCAGCTGGTGACTTTCGTAGGCTACATAATAGAATGTCACATGCCTACACCCAACTGGCAGACACCCTGAGAGCCATAAAGAGATCCTGACCTGTTGTGCATGTCTCCGCCCCTGCAGGTTTGGAGCTTGAGAAGCAGATCAAGCTGGCAGCAACATGCAGCATGGCAGCGTTCTGCCTTGATATGCTTACAGCCTTCCTGGACCTTGTGATTGGCTGGGGTATAGACTGCCGCGGAGATGATATCTGTCTGTCTGTTCTGAACTACATTCTGGTGTTTGGACTGTATCTCTCATGGCATGCATACTTATCCCTGTCTGTGAACACAAGGGCAAAAAGTATGTTACCTTTGCTGAATCCCGTTTCATCTGGGGTCGTCCATCTGTGAGCAGGATGATGCACTGCAGGGTGCAGGATCCTTGTGTATGCCCATACCCAGGTTGTAAGTTGTTTTGACTGACATCTCGTGACTATGCCAAGTCTTCAGCTTCAAGTTCTGCTGTTGAGCTCAGGAGCTGCAGCGGTGGTGGACATTGCAGCCCTGGCAGTGCCTTACTGCTCATTGCTGCAGCAGACTGTCAAATGTATGACAAGTCAACAGTGGTTGGGCAGCTGCTGAAGAGTATCAACAACCCAGATGAAAGGCTCAAGTCTACATGATTTACTGCCACACAGTAGCATGGCCTATGTATGACAGCTTGGCAGAGAGTTCCCTGCTTTCTGTGAACGACTTTTGCTTTGTCTTATCTGTTGAGAGGCTATGAGTCTGTGCCTTGATCATGTCGTACCGTAGCCTGAGGTGCTAGGTTGTATGATGCTGCAGTCAGATTCGCCTTGCAGGCTGCAATCATGCAGTGCTGCAAACCATACAAACATAAGCAGCTTACCTGTCCAGGTCTTTGGGTCAAAACATCATGCGTTTCGTGGTTACTGTGCCAATTCTCCAGGTTTTGACTGAGGTGTTAACAGACAGCGTGACCTAGGATGCTGTGAACATCCATCCCAGAACATACCGTATACAGACCGTACTGGCAGTACAGTCGCTGCAGCCAGACAAGGAAGCAAGTGCACCAGCCAGTGGCATGCAATATTGTGTACCAAACATCAGGAGCTCAGCTACACGCGCTTATGAGCCAGTTTGCATGCGGAACTGCCTCCTAATGCTGCGTATGTACATGTGTCCGGATCGGTCCGAAGCTTGTTTGGGACGACTGACAGGATGGTACGAAACAGCCAACCGTGCGAACCATCGTTTCGTTATCTTCTCAGATCTTTTCTCAAACCTATCAAGTTCAACAAAAGACGCCCATGCTGGCATAAACCAACCTACACGGGACATCCTTCTGCTCTCTTGTATCGAACCAAGCTTGAGCATGCACGTGCATGCACAGTATACTGAACAGTTTGCTTGTCGTCAATCCAGCGAGTAGGTCCGGGTTAAGTCCATTGCTTGAAAAAACAATCGAGCTCCGGACTGAGAGGCGTACCTTACTCGTACAGCACTGTTCAGCACAAATTATTGGTTTGGCAGAAAGAGGCTTTGACTAGTTCCAAGTGTATTGCTGTTGGACCCTACTGGCTTGTTCCGGAATAGCCAGCAGGTATCTGGTGTCAGCATCAGTGTATCGATGTGCGTTTCTTGCGCTTGGCAAGGGCGTATCGTTAGAAAGGGGACATGAATATCTGGGATCAGTTGGTTGACTGCATCTGCCGGCCTCCCAGGTGAGCTATAGCATTCTTGCTGCTCAGGGACTTGAGTACTGCTGCAGGGACCTCCAGGTGTATACCTGCAATGCGAACGTTACAGACTCATGCGCTGATCGTGGCTGTTGTACACAGGGACCATTATAAGGAGAATGAGCTTCTTGGGGGCTCTAGCCAAACATTCATGGTGGGCAACATGGAGGCCACCCGAATTGACTTTGACTTGGTAAGCATCAGCCAAGGCACCTGCATGCCACAAGCAGTGTTCACGCAACTGACTTTGGCTCTATCCGAGTCTGCGTTTGTAATCTAGGTCCTGCGATAGCCTAGACGTTACTGTGTGCACTAGAGTCCCTATCTCTCCTGAGGTCCACCGTTCTTACTGCAGAAGAACAAGCTTGGCCAGACTATGAAGTGCAGCCACTACCTGCCGCTGGACGTCAAAGCAAAAGAAGGAAGGCTTCCCGTGGTTGTTTACTGTCACTGTAACAGCGGCAGCAGGAGAGATGCTGAGGAGGCAGTCTGGCATCTGCTGCCTTGTGGTGTTGGTGTAGTGGCGTTTGACTTCACAGTAAGCAGCAGCCAGAGCGCATGGTCTGGCACCATCACAGCAATTGCAATCACGTCAGAGGCAGGTTGATTAGCTTCTGCAAACACAGAGCAACAGCATCGGTGCGCCGTAGGCCTCAGAATCCTCAAATCCTGCACCAGCAGTGTGTGTGTATGTGTGTTGTACAGAGACTTGCCCTGCAGGGTTGCTGTGGCCAAGAAGTTGCTACACTTGTCTCTTCTGCAGGGCTCTGGTCTATCTGACGGCAAGTGGGTCACTCTTGGAGCTCACGAAGTTGACGACCTGGCCATTGTGGTGCAGCATCTTCGCAGTCAGGGTGGTGTATCCAGCATTGGCCTGTGGGGCAGGTCGATGGGGGCAGTCACAGCACTGCTGTACAGTCACATGGATTCCAACATAGCTGGCATGGTGGGTACTGGAAGGATACCAGCACCTTTAGCAGTAACGAGATAGATATAGCCTGCACGCAGTTGACACAATTGTGACTCTTGTTCGCTGTGCTTGTCGTCACACCCCAAGTGGTTGCAGCGCACTGGGCTTACAGCACACTCCATGTTTGTTGGCAAGGTAAGACATTCTATGCTGCTGTGTGTGCTTCAGGTGCTTGACAGCCCATTCAGTCGCCTTACAGACTTGATGTTGGAGATTGTCGTCAATCAGAAGCTGCCAATACCCAGGGTAGGGCGCACCTTGTAGCATTACTTGCAGTCTCACTGCAGTGCTTGAGTCGACTGTTGTTGTTGGACTAAGTCACAAAGCAGTGCAAGGCTTTGGACGAGTCAATGTCCTTTTGTTCATCAGCGGTAGGCTGCTGATGCCAGGGTTGTATGTGAGCGTGGCCTTGGTGTACCAGGGTCATCCTGCAACTTGTGCTGCTGCAGGTGATGTTGAGGCTTGCTTTGAAGCTGATGCGTAACAGTGTGAAGCGTAAGGCTGGTTGTGACATCAATGCTGTCAGTCCACTTGATGTTGTTGGCAAGAGCCTTATACCAGCCATGTTTGGTCACGGGGAAGAAGACTCATTCATCAACATACAGCACTCAGGTGTGTGGACCATTTGGATCTTCATGATATCACAAAGCGATAGCATCGGGGCTAGCAGCAAGTGTACTACAGTCTGTTTAGGACATGACCTCAGGCGGCAGGGAGCATGAGCAGCAGGCTGCAGGACTAGTAGAAAAGATATGCCCAAAGAATGAGGTCAGTCTGTCCACTTGATATGCACAGGGTGTGTGTGAGCGGGTGCCATGTTCTTTCTGTTTCTGTGTTGTTTGCAGTGAAGCTGCATGGTGCGTACAATGCCTCAGCAGCATACCCAGTATACAAGAATCTGGTGCGCTTCAGAGGCGATCACAATCACCCCCGCCCAGCATTCTTCTATGCATCGGTTTGCTGCTTCTTCCATCAGCAGCTGGATCTTGATGGCGTGTTGCTGAATGGCAACTCGGTAAGCCTGTGAGGTAGTATTGAAGGAACAGTTTGTGCTGCTGTGTGGTGGTGACAATGACCTGCAAGGATTGCTGTCAACCCTTGAAGCAACAGTGTGTGTTTGTATGTTGGTGTCTTTACTTTGTACTGATGGTGATTTGGTTGATGGACCGTCACCCCTCGCCAGCATCAGAAAGTGATGGTGACAGGTGATGCTCACTCAACTATGTCGCTAGCAGACAGCAGACATATCACTTGAGCAGCAGTGCTATACTGATGATAATCGTGTGAATCCTTCTCCAGCCTTGCAGCTGTTCGTCGCTTTGTCAGTCGTGGTCGTATGTGTTGCTGTGTGCTGCTGTACTTTCAGGCTGACACCCAGCAGCTGCTCACCCAGGGTTCTCTCAACCTCACCAGTGAACCACCAGAACAGGTTGATCGAGCCAACGGATTCATCAACACACCTTGGAGCCTGGACGGCATGCCACATGTCAGCGACATGCCACCAGAGCAGCAGCAGGCAGCAGCAGCGGCAGCAACAGCAGCCCTGCAGACCTACTCTGCATCATCGTCAGCAGCAGCAGGTCCAGTTGCAGGCAGCAACTTACAAGATCTGCTGATGGCGGGAGATGATGGGCTCAACTCTCCCCGAATAGGACCAGAAGCTGAGCGGTTGCAGGGTGGTAGTGTTGTGGGTTCTGCCCCTGCAGGGCGCTTTGATGACTTCATGAGACAGCAGCAGCACGAGCAGCGCCGCAGGCAGCTGATGATGACGCAACCTATAGTGGTACCTGGTGCAGGCAGCTATCACAGCAGTAGACAAGGCCTGCTGAGCAATGATGCGTTTGAGATTGGCAGTAGAGGGAATCTGGAGGTGCTGGGGGCCATACCCTCACCTATGGCAGCTAGTGCACCTTTGGGTCTAGCTGGGGTGCCGTTCAGCAGCAGCAGTAGTAGTAGTGCTGCTGGGGTAGTTGGCAACAATGCATCTTGCATTGGAAACGGCAGGAATGCACATGAATCCACGTCAGCTGCTGAATCTGCTCTGGATTCAAACGGCAACCAGAACAGCAGCAAGAAGGGTCCAGGACCTTTGTCTGCTGCAAGCTTTGTGGCAGCCAGCGGACAGCAGCTGAAGCGGTTTTTGCTTGGCAGAGGTGCTGCTGATGCTGGTAGCAGCAGCAGTCAAGGCAGCAGGGAGTCTTCAGCGGCAGCAGGGGGTGACATCAGCAGAAGCAGTATAGACAACAGTGCTTTGAGGCCACATGGCAGGGACAGATTGGGCAGGCAGGCTGGACAGCAGGCAGCACAATCAACAGCAGCGCATGAATTGATGATGCCTGCAGCTGCGGCCAACAGCAATAGCTACAGTCCACTACAGCAGCAGCAGTGGCGCTTGAAGCAGCAGCTCCAACTGTTACCACCCAGTGCCACGAGCAATGGGCCAGCAGCAGCAGCAGCAGCAGGTGCAGTGTCACCTGCTGAAGCTGGTGTAGGCTTGGCTGGATTTGGGCTACCGGCATCGGATAGTAGTAATGCTGCCGTACAACCTGGCGTTCATACTAAAGGTGGTGATGCAGGTAATGCAGTGCCATGCGGCAGCAGCAGCAGCAGCCAAGACCGGGTATGCAGCAATCGTGCTGCACCAGAGCGTATGATTGAGTTTGGTGTACGGGACAATGCTGGTACCTGGGTAGGGTTCTCAATAGATGATGAGTCTGCAGTAGATCCTGATCTAGCAGCTGCTATAGCTGCGTCTCTGCAGGACCAACATCTGTTGATGGGAGCTGATGGGGCAGTGGATGATCCTGAGACTCAGCCTGGTGAGCTACAGGAGCAGCAGCAGCAACAGCAAGAGCAGCAGCAGCAGCTTGGAGGCAGGTTTCCTGTGTCAGTAGACCAGGAAGAGGAGATGTTGAGGAAGGCTATTCAGCTGTCATTGGCTGATGTAGAGCAGCA
>JARWLF010001452.1:0-10215 GCA_029853055.1 Scenedesmus sp. KT-U | reverse complement strand
CCCGGCATCCGCGGCGGCGTCGACCGCAACGCCTTCTACGGCACCGAGCGCGAGTGGCAGCAATTCCTCGCCACCGATTGCGACCCGCGCGACGCCCCGCGCTTCAACGCGCTGGGCTATTGTCGAACCAGGGGGTCGTGAGGCTGACGCCGTCGTCCGGGGCCGCGAAGCGGTCTCGACGCCCGCCTCGCGCCGAAGGCGCTCCCGATGCCGCCGACAAGGCGGCTCGCCGCGAGGACTCATCCGCACGAATACTTACAATAGCTTATTCTACTTTCGTATAGACGCACGTTTTCGGTGCAGTCGCCGAAGCCGCGATCGGTATTTGCCTAAAAATCGCGCCGCGAATGCCGATCAGCCACCGAAAAAGCTGGCCCCGCTCTTGCAGACACTCGCACGCTTGGCGCCGCTGACGAATGCGGCGCGTGTCGAGGGAAGGGGCAGTAGACATGGAATTCACGCGACGCAGAGTACTCGGGCTCGGTGCCCTCCTCGCCGGCACGGCCGCCTTCGGCCGCGTGCCCGCCTTCGCGAGCAACGATCCGATCAAGGTCGGCATCCTGCACTCGCTCTCGGGCACGATGGCGATCTCGGAGACGACCCTCAAGGACGTCATGCTGATGCTCATCGAGGAGCAGAACAAGGCCGGCGGTCTGCTCGGGCGCCCGCTCGAGGCGGTCGTCGTCGACCCGGCCTCCGATTGGCCGCTCTTCGCCGAGAAGGCGCGCGAGCTGATCACGGGTGGTTGCGCGGCCGTGTTCGGCTGCTGGACCTCCGTGTCGCGCAAGGCGGTGCTGCCGGTCTTCGAGGAGCTGAACTCGATCCTGTTCTATCCCGTCCAGTACGAGGGCGAGGAGAGCTCGCGCAACGTCTTCTACACGGGCGCCGCGCCCAACCAGCAGGCGATCCCCGCCGTCGATTATCTGATGAACGAGGAAGGCGTCGAGCGCTGGGTGCTCGCCGGCACCGACTACGTCTATCCGCGCACCACGAACCGCATCCTCGAGGCCTATCTCAAGGCGAAGGGCGTGGCGGAAGAAGACATCATGATCAACTACACGCCCTTCGGTCATTCCGATTGGCAGACGATCGTGTCCGACATCCGCGCCTTCGGCTCGGCCGGCAAGAAGACCGCCGTCGTGTCGACCATCAACGGCGACGCGAACGTGCCCTTCTACCGCGAGCTCGGCAACCAGGGCGTCCGCGCGACCGACATCCCCGTCGTCGCCTTCTCGGTCGGCGAGGAGGAGCTCGCGGGCATCGACACGACGCCCCTCGTCGGCCATCTCGCCGCGTGGAACTACTTCATGTCGGTCGACACGCCAGAGAACGCGGCCTTCATCGAGAAGTGGCACGCCTTCATCGGCGACCCGAAGCGCGTCACGAACGACCCGATGGAGGCCCATTACATCGGCTTCAACATGTGGCTCAAGGCGGTGGAGAAGGCCGGCACCACCGATCCCGACGCGGTCATCGACGCGATGATCGGCGTCGCCGTGCCGAACCTGACGGGCGGCTTCTCGGCGATGATGCCCAACCACCACATCACCAAGCCCGTGCTGATCGGCGAGATCCAGGGCGACGGGCAATTCGACGTCGTCTGGCAGACGGCGGGCCTCGTGCCGGGCGACGCCTGGTCGGATTATCTCGAGGGCTCGAAGGACCTGATGTCGGATTGGCAGGCCCCGATGTCGTGCGGCAACTTCAACGTCGCCACCGGCAGCTGCGGCGGCTCGTGAGGGCCGACCGGGACGAAGCACCCGAAGCGCGCCGCCTCAGGGTTGTCATCCCGGACGCCGAAGGCGATCCGGGACCCATACGCCCGACGTTTCAGTCGCAGCCTATAGGCTGCGTTTCGCCGACGGCCGAAGCTGCTCCACCGTAGCGACGCGAGCGCGCATGCGCGCTCGGACGATCGTCGGAGCGTATGGGTCCCGGGTCCGCTTCGCGGCCCGGGATGACAGCCTGAGGATGATCTTCACGCCGAACAGAGGACCGCATGGCCTTGCAGATCGCCCGTCTCATCCGGCTCGTCGCGCTGAGCGTCGCGCTCGCCATGGGCGCGCTCGTCGCGACGGCGCCCGGCGCGCCCGCGCGCGCATCCGCCGACATCGAGGCGATCCTGTCGGGCTTCGCCGCCGACCAGTTCCCGCGCACCATCGCCTCGGTCCAGGCGCTCGCGGTCTCCGGTCATCCGCAGGCGGAAGCGATCCTCGAAGCGCTCGCCGACGGGCGCCTCGTGACCCGGCGCGCAGGGGGCGGCGTGCTCTTCGTCGACCGCGCGGGCGCCCATTTCGACGCCGCCACGGGCGAGCCGGTCGCCGAACCCGGCGCCACCGCCCGCGTGCGCGTCAACAACGGCGTGCGTCGCGCGATCGACGCCGCGCTGGGCAGCCTCACGCTGATGTCGCCCGATCCGCGCCGGCGCCTCGACGCCGCGCAAGCGGCCTTGCGCTCCCTCGACATCGAAAAGCGCGAGGCGCTCGCCGAGGCCCGCGCCGCCGAGACCGACGCCCGCGTCGCCCGCGCGCAGGAGGTCGCGATGGACGCGCTCGCCCTCTTCGATCCGCGCGAGGACGCGGCCTCCCGCATCGCCGCGATCGAGCGGATCGCCGGACGCGCCAACGCGGAGGCGCGCACCATCCTCTCGCGCCTACCGGCCGACGCGCCCGACGAAGTCCGCGAAGCCGCCCGCGACGGGCTCGCGGCGATCGAGCGGCGGCTCGCGGTGGTCGCGCAGGTCCAGAACGTCTTCTTCGGCCTCTCGCTCGGCTCGGTGCTGCTGCTCGCCGCCATCGGGCTCGCCGTCACCTTCGGGGTGATGGGGGTGATCAACATGGCGCATGGCGAGATGGTGATGATCGGGGCCTACGCCACCTTCGTCGTGCAGCAGGCGATCCGCACCTTCGCGCCGGGCCTGCTGGACGCCTCGCTTCTGATCGCGCTGCCCGTCGCCTTCCTCACGGCGGGGCTCGTCGGGATCGCCATCGAGCGCCTCGTCATCCGCCATCTCTACGGACGCCCGCTCGAGACCCTGCTCGCGACCTGGGGCGTCTCGCTCGTGCTGCAGCAGGCGGTGCGCTCGATCTTCGGGCCGACCAATCGCGAGGTCGTCAACCCCTCCTTCATGTCGGGCTCGGTCGAGGTGATGGGCATCGCGCTCACCTGGAGCCGGGTGTGGATCGTCGCCTTCGCGCTCGTCGTGTTCCTCGCGCTCCTTCTCGCGATGAAGCTGACGCCCTTCGGCCTGCGCATGCGCGCCGTCGTCCAGAACCGGCGCATGGCCGCCTCGATGGGCATCCGCACGCCGGCGATCGACGCGCTCACCTTCGGGCTCGGCTCCGGCATCGCCGGGATAGCGGGCGTGGCGCTCTCGCAGATCGACAACGTCTCGCCCAATCTCGGCCAGTCCTACATCATCGACAGCTTCCTCGTCGTCGTCTTCGGCGGGGTGGGGAGCCTGTGGGGCGCCTTCGTCGCGGCCTTCTCGCTCGGCGTCGCCAACAAGCTGATCGAGCCGATGGCGGGCGCCGTGCTCGCCAAGATCCTGGTGCTCGTCGCCATCATCCTGTTCATCCAGAAGCGGCCGCGGGGGCTCTTCGCCCTCAAGGGCCGCGCGGTCGAGAGCTGAGGCGGCACCGATGCGACACACGCCCTTCGTCATGCGCCTGATGGCCCCGCACATCGCGCCCGCGGTGCTCATCCTCGTCGCGGTCGCGGCGCTCGTGCCGATCGCGAACCTCGCCTTCCCGCCCGGCCACGCGCTGCACGTGCCGAACCACGTCGTGGTCCTCATGGGCAAATGGCTGACCTACGCCCTGCTCGCCGTCGCGCTCGACCTCGTCTGGGGCTATTGCGGCATCCTCTCGCTCGGCCACGGCGCCTTCTTCGCGCTCGGCGGCTACGCGATGGGCATGCATCTGATGCGCGAGATCGGCCCGCGCGGGGTCTACGGCAACCCGGTCCTGCCCGATTTCATGGTCTTCCTGAACTGGACCGAGCTGCCGATCGCCTGGTGGGGGTTCGACGTCTTCGCCTACGCCGCCTTCATGGCGCTCTTCGTGCCGGGCGCGCTCGCCTTCGTGTTCGGATGGCTCGCCTTCCGCTCGCGGGTGACGGGGGTCTATCTCTCGATCATCACGCAGGCCGGCACCTACGCGCTGATGCTCGCCTTCTTCCGCAACGACATGGGGTTCGGCGGCAATAACGGGCTCACCGATTTCAAGGACGTGCTCGGCTTCTCGCTGCAGGCGCCGCAGACGCGCGCGACCCTGTTCGCGCTCTCCGCGCTCGCGCTCGCGGGCGGGCTCCTGCTGGCGCAGGCGATCGTCACCTCGAAGCTCGGCCTCGTGCTCGTCGCGATCCGGGACGCCGAGGCGCGCACGCGCTTCCTCGGCTACCGCGTCGAGCGCTTCAAATTGTTCGTCTTCACGGTCTCGGCGATGATGGCGGGGCTCGCGGGCGCGCTCTACGTGCCGCAGGTCGGCATCATCAACCCGTCCGAATTCGCGCCCGCGAACTCGATCGAGGCGGTGATCTGGGTCGCGGTCGGCGGGCGGGGCACGCTCTCGGGCGCGGCGCTCGGGGCGATCGTGGTCAACGCGTTGAAGAGCTTCCTCACCGGCGCCTATCCGGAGATCTGGCTGTTCGTGTTGGGGGGCATCTTCATCGTGGTGACCCTGTTCCTGCCCAAGGGGATCCTCGGCGCCTTCGCGGCTCTGCGCGCGCGGCTCGCCGGCTTGCGCGGCAAGGGGATCGGCAAGGGGCTCGGCAAGGGGCGCGGCGAGAAAGAGCCCGCGCCGCGCCCGGCCGCGGCGGAATGAGGGAGGCGCTCGCCATGCACACGCTCGCCACCCCCCTCCCCGCCCCCGAAGAGACCGCCGACGCCCCGCGCGCCCCCGACATCCGCGCGACCCCCGCCCTCCTCTATCTCGACGCCGTCAGCGTCTCCTTCGACGGCTTCCGCGCGCTCAATTCCCTCTCGCTCGTGATCGAGCCCGGCGAGATGCGCGCGATCATCGGGCCGAACGGCGCCGGAAAGACCACGATGATGGACGTCGTCACCGGCAAGACGCGGCCCGACACGGGCGAGGTCGTCTTCTCCGGCACGCACGACCTCACCCGCCTCGACGAGGCGGCGATCGCCTCGCTGGGGATCGGCCGCAAGTTCCAGAAGCCGACGGTGTTCGAGAAGGTCTCGGTCGAGGACAACCTCGCGCTCGCGCTCGCGGGCAAACGCGGCGTCCTCGCCACCCTCCTGCACCGCGCGAGCGGGGCCGAGCGCGCGCGCATCGACGAGATCCTCGACATCGTCAAGCTCGGCGAGCGCCGCCGCGAGGAGGCCGGCGCCCTCTCGCACGGGCAGAAGCAATGGCTCGAGATCGGGATGCTGCTCGCGCAGGACCCGGCTCTCCTCCTCGTGGACGAGCCCGTCGCCGGCATGACCGACGCGGAGACCGAGGAGACGGCCGATCTCCTGCGCCGCATCAACGCGGACCATTCGGTCATCGTCGTCGAGCACGACATGAGCTTCGTGCGCGCGCTCGGCGTGAAGGTGAGCGTGCTGCACGAGGGCTCGGTGCTGGCGGAGGGGTCGATCGACCATGTCAGCGCCGATCCGCGCGTGATCGAAGTCTATCTGGGGCGGTGAGGCGATGCTGAACGCGAGCGGGATCGACCTGCATTACGGCGCGGCCCAGGCCCTGCGCGGCGTCGGCGTCACCGCCACGCGCGGCCGCGTCACCTGCGTGATGGGGCGCAACGGGGTCGGCAAGACCTCGCTGATGCGCGCGCTCGTCGGCCAGGTGCCGGTGTCGGCCGGCAGCGTCGTCTGGGACGGGCGCGACGTCACCCGGCTCGCGCCCTACGAGCGCGCGCGCCTCGGCCTCGCCTACGTGCCGCAGGGGCGCGAGATCTTCCCGCTGCTCACCGTCGAGGAGAACCTGCGCACCGGCTTCGCCGCCCTGCCGAAGGGCGTGGCCAAAATCGTGCCGAGCGAGGTCTTCACGCTGTTCCCGGTGCTCAAATCCATGCTCGGCCGTCGCGGCGGCGATCTCTCGGGCGGGCAGCAGCAGCAGCTCGCCATCGCCCGCGCCCTCGTCGCCCGCCCGCAGCTCCTCGTGCTCGACGAGCCCACCGAGGGCATCCAGCCCTCGATCATCGCCGATATCGGCCGGGCGATCACCTATCTGCGCGACGCGGGCGACATGGCGATCGTGCTCGTCGAGCAATATTTCGACTTCGCCGCCGCCTTGGCCGACGAGATCGTGGTGATGGACCGCGGCGAGGTGGTGCTCGCCGGCCCCGCCGCCGACCTCGACCGCGACGAGGTGCGCCGGAAGGTGATGGTGTGAGGAGTTCAGAAAATCATCGATCTTGTTTCCCAGGCATATCTCCCAAACTGACAGGGGAAAGACCCACGAACCCTGAGCTCAGGGGAAGGAGAGGGGCGGTGCCTCGCGCGGAGGAGGGCCTCCCGCCCTCGGGCTCACGCCCCCCGCGACACTTTGGCCTGATCGAAGGTCGCCATCTCCGCGTGGCAGGCATGCGCCGCCTTGACGATGCCCATCGCGAGCCCCGCGCCGGAGCCCTCGCCGAGCCGCATGCCGAGCGCGAGGAGCGGCGTCTTGCCGATGCGCTCGAGCACGTCGCGGTGCGCGCCCTCCGCCGAGACGTGGGCGGCGAGGCAATGGTCGAGCGCGCGTGGGTCGAGCGCGTGCAGCACCGCCGCCGCGGCGGTCGCGACATAGCCGTCGATCACGACCGGCACCCGCTCGGCGCGCGCGGCGAGGATGGCGCCGGCCATGGCGCAGATCTCGCGCCCGCCGAGCCGCGCGAGCACCTCGAGCGGATCGGCGAGGTGCTCGGCATGGCGCGCGAGGCCCGCCTCCACAGCGGCGACCTTGCGGGCGAGCCCCTCGTCGTCGACACCCGTCCCGCGCCCGACCCAATGCGCCGGGTCTCCCCCGAAGAGCGCGGCGTAGATCGCCGCCGCGCAGGTGGTGTTGCCGATGCCCATCTCGCCGATGCCGAGGAGATCCGTGCCACCGGCGATCGCCTCCATGCCGAAGGCCATGGTGGCCACGCAATCGCGCTCGGCCATCGCCGGCTCGATCGTGAAATCCTTGGTGGGCATGTCGATCGCGAGGTCGAACACCTTGAAGCCGAGCCCGTAGGCGGCGCAGATCTGGTTGATCGCCGCCCCTCCGGCCGCGAAATTCTCGAGCATCTGCCGGTTGACCGCATCGGGGAAGGCGGAGACGCCGCGCGCGGTGATCCCGTGGCTGCCGGCGAAGACCGCGACGAGCGGGCGCGCGATCGTCGGCTTGCCCCTACCCTGCCAGGCGGCGAGCCATTCGACGAGGTGCTCCATCCGCCCCAGACTCCCGCGCGGCTTCGTGAGCTCGGCATCGCGCGCGCGCACCGCCTCGACCGCCGCCTGATCGGGACCCGGCATGCGCTCGACGAGGGCGCGGATGTCGTCGAAGGGGCGGCTCGTCGCTTGGCTCATGCTCGTCTTACCCTCGCGCGAAAAGATCCGTGCGCGGCGCGCCCGCCGGATGGCGCCCGCGCCCGCGAGCGTCCTATAACGGGCGGGCACGGCGGCGTGAAGGCCGCCGATCGGAGAGCCGCATGGGGACGACGCCGATCGGGGAGAGGGACGGGGCGCGCACGCCGCGCAACTCTTTCGCGCGCGCGCTCCTCGATCTCGCGCAAGCCCTGCGCTTCTTCTCCCGCCTGCCCGTGCCGGCGCTGCCTTTCGAGGCCGACCCGCACGCCCCGCCCTCGATCGCGGGGATGACGCGCATGCTGCCCCTCGCCGGCGCGCTGATCGCCGTGCCCGGCGCTCTCGTCCTCCTCGCCGCCGCCGCGCTCGGCCTGCCGAGCCTGCCCGCGGCCGCGCTCGCGATCGGGGTTCTCGTCCTGGCGACGGGCGCGCTGCACGAGGACGGCCTCGCCGACATCGCCGACGGGTTCGGCGGCGGGCGCACGCGCGAGCGCCGGCTCGAGATCATGAAGGACAGCCGCATCGGGGCGTTCGGCGCCTGCGCGCTCGGGCTCGGGCTCATTCTGCGCGTGAGCCTCCTCGCGGCCCTCTTCGACGAAGGCGGCGCGCTCGTCGCGGCGGCCGCGCTGGTGAGCGCTGCGGCCCTCTCGCGGGTCGCCATGATGATCCCGCTCGCGCTCCTCCCCCCCGCGCGCACGAGCGGCGCCTCGGCGAGCGTCGGCCGCCCCGACGCCGCGAGCCTCGCGATCGGGGCCGCGATCGCGCTCGCGATCGGCGCGGCGCCGTGCGTGGCGGCGGGCCTCCCCCTCGAAGGCCTCGCGCTCGCCGCCGCGCTCGCCGCCGCCGCCGGCCTCGCGCTCACGGCGCTCTCGCGTCGCATGATCGGCGGGCAGACGGGGGACGTCGCGGGGGCGACGCAGCAGGTCGCGGAGGCGGGGGCGTCGATCGGCCTCTTGATCGCGGTGGTCCGATGACGAGCGAGAAGCACGAGACCAGCGTTGCTTCGGGACCGACAGAGCGGTCCAGCGAGCTGCGAGACGCCTTCGCCGCCTTGTCCGAGCGGATCGCCGCCGTGGGCGATCTCTACGCCGCCCGCTTCGGCATCGAGCGCGACGCGCTGTGGTATCTGGCCAAGATCGGCGAGGAGGTCGGCGAGCTCAACGGCGCCTATCTCACCGCATCGGGGCGCACCCGCCCGCGCGCCTCGGACGCCGCCGACCCGCGCGAGAAACTCGCCGACGAGGTCGCCGACGTCCTCGGCTTCCTCATCCTGTTCGCCCGCCACGAGGGAATAGACCCGCTCGAGGCGATCGAGCGCAAATGGCTCCCGCACCTCGCCGCGGGCGACGCCGGCGAAGGCTCGGCCTCTTGATCACGGCAGCCCCGTGACCGATCTAAGGGTTCCCATGACCACCATCTCCACCCCCTGCATCAAGGTCTGCATCCTCGATCCCGAGACCGGGCTCTGCGAGGGATGCGGGCGTACGCGCGAGGAGATCGCGACCTGGGGCCGGCTGTCGGAGGCCGAGCGTCGGGCGATCATGGAGGGGCTCGAGGCGCGGATGCGCCGGGCCTTCCTCGGCGAGGAGACGGGGGGCGCGGCGGCGTCCGCGGGCGGCTGATGCCCGGCGCGATCGGCTTCGGGATCCTCCTCGTCGGCGTCGCGATCCTCGTGTGGACGCACGGGGAGCGGGAGATCGTCGGGCTCGCGCCGGAGGATTTCGCGCGGCTCACCGCGCTCCTCGCCCTCGTGATGCTGATCGCGGGCTCGGCCCTCTCGCGCGCCGACGGCGGCATCCGCCGCGCGTTCGGGCAGCTCGCCACCTGGGCGCTGATCTTCCTCGCGATCATCGTGGTCTACGCCTATCGCTACGAGGTCGACATGATCGCCGATCGGGTGATGGGCGAGCTGCGGCCGGGGCGGGCGGCGATCACCACCGAGGGCGACGTCGCCGTGCGGCGCGCGCTCGACGGGTCCTTCGTCGTCGAGGGGGAGGCGGACGGGGAGCGGCTGCGCTTCATCTTCGACACCGGCGCGAGCGTCGTCGTCGTCACGGCGGACGCGGCGCGCCGGCTCGGGTTTCGCGAGGCCGATCTCGATTATCGCGTCCCGGTGATGACGGCGAACGGGCGCACGCTCGCGGCGCCGATCACCATCGATACGCTCAGGGTCGGCACGATCGAGGCGCGCAACGTCCGCGCCCTCGTCGCCCGGCCCGGCGCGCTGCCGGAGAACCTTCTGGGCATGAGCTTCCTCGACCGGCTCGAATCCTACGAGGTCCGCCGCGACGAGTTGATCATGCGGGCGCGGTGACCCCGAGGGGTCACGCTCGGCGCGTCTCCAGATCCGCGAGCGCGCGGGCGACGAAGGCGGCGCTCGCGTCGATATGGGGCGCGAGATCGAAGGCCGCGTCGAGCGGGACGCCGTCGCCCGACGCCTCGAGCGCGGCGCGCAGGCCGATGCGCTCGGCACGGGCGCGGTCGGCGGCGGCGGTGACGCGGGCTTTCGCTTCCGCCGCGCCGAGATGCGGCGCGAGCGCGGACGCTGCCGCCTCCGCGAAGACGAGCCCGCCGCCCGCCTCCAGATTGGCGCGCATGCGGTCGACGTCGACGACGAGCCCCTCGGCGATCGTGCGCGCATGGGCGAGCGCACCCGCGGCGAGGCCGAAGAGCGGCGGCAGCGCGTGCCATTCGGCGTGCCAGGCGCC
>JARWLF010001451.1:0-10220 GCA_029853055.1 Scenedesmus sp. KT-U | reverse complement strand
AAGAACTCCACGGTTGCTTGCGGCAAACACGGCTGTGGGCCACTCCCTGCGCTGGAACTGCTTGAGCCTGCCTTGTTATTTGCAGCTTGACCGCTACTTGTAGTGGAGCCCACAATGCTGCTCTGTGGCGGCTGCGCTGATGTATCTGTCAGTATTGCTGCCAACTCTGATGTCAGACCTCCAAGCAGCAGGTCGACAGGTAAGCCATCAACATGTCCATAACCGATCAACACTTTTCGTGACAGGCTGTAGATGTGGTTGCGCAAGGAGCTGATGGATGCGACTGCCTGCAAGGTCAGATACACACGGCATCAACGCTCCAATCGCTTCTCTTATGTTTGGCAGCAAAACTCTCAACAGGCTCTGTGATGGCCTGCTACACCTGGAGGAGCAGGCATGCCAGCAAGCTGTAGAAGAGTCTGGCCAGATGTCAGTGATGCTGTAGTGAGACAAGGCTGGTAAGTGTGGTTTGCGTGCTCACCTGAGCAAAATCCTGATTCTTGTTGACCACCGTTCGCATTGCAGCCATCTCATTGCATTTCCTACGCTTAACCACCACTGGATCATCATGCATTGAGTCGTACACAGCTGCCACCCCATTCAGGCTTGCGGCCATTTTGCTGTAGAGAGGGCTTCGTACAAACTCCTGTGCACTGATCATTAGCCGTATCAGTGCTGCTCGTGCTGACAGCAACTCAGGCAGCGTCTGTGGCACAAGCAGCATAGGAGTGCCATGTGGTGTTCCTGGTGCTGCACCACCACAGCTGCTACCACCCACATCACGCGCCCCTGTGGTCGTTGTACGAGGGTGGAGAGGATAGAACATGGAGGATCCACCTGATGAGCCCTTGGACAAGTGACGCAGTAGGACTGCTGGAGGAGTATTGACCATTTCAGGAGCATCCATGCCAGCAACAGCTGTGCGCAGAGGCCTCAGCCCTTTGCCTGGTTCAAGGGCCTGAGCTGGCTTACAAGATCCTCCTGCGCTACAGATACTATCATGGCTATCACTGCTATCAGATGTCCTGTTTGAGCCTCCCCTGCTCCAACGATGGCCGGAGCTACCCCAGGCAGCTGCAGCAGCTGCCTGAAGCGGGGCTGCTGCTTCCTGCAGTAGGCCCAGGAATGCAGCTGCATCCACTGGAAACACGGACCTTTGGATATTGCTGTCAGTGCTGGCAGCCTTGCGTTCTGCCTTACTGTCACTGACCTCAGCTGTTGACAGGCTGTCACCTCCTTCAGATGCTGCCACTGTACTTGAAGTGTCATTGACAGGCTGTTCACTTGTTGCCAGCGCACATTCTAGTAGGTCCCTCAGGTTGCTGAGGAAGATGTTGTCTGCTGCCGCATCAGCCTTCATGAGCTGCAGCAGCTCCTTCACAAAAAGTGCACCATCTGCCTGCAAGCCCACTGAAACAGCACTGGTTAGAGAGCCTGTCCTGCCCTCTGCCACCTCTGCTGCTGGTGTCCTTGTATCTCCTGAAGGAGGGAACGCTGCCGAGGCCCTGGCAGTACTGGCCAAACTTTCCAACAAGCTAGCAGGTGCTGACGCCATGGCCGGCAGAGGTACACCAGTACACCTGTCAAACCTGCCTGTGACAGGTGAACTGGGAGGGATAGGTGATCCAGCTACACCACCTGCAGCGGCTGCTGCTGAAGCAGCTGCATACCCTGGATGTGGGATCCCTGGTGGTGGCGGTGGAGGAGGCATACCAGTTGGTCCGCGGTTGACGGGACTGCCAGATCTGTATGTGGGGGCCTGCTGGCTCATGTAGGTAGAAGTCATGGCCTGCTCAGAAGCGTGATGACTCAATCCAGCAGGGGCTCCATTAGTGCTGTGGCTGAGGTTGGACATGCCAGGCTGGAATGGTCGTCCAGAGACACGGGCTGGTCCCCTGAAGGCATTGCTTGGTGACTGTGGCTGCATGCAAACAAGCACCAGCAACAACATGGTTGGCTGATGGTCAACCTAGCAGCAGTCCTGCGAACAGGTATGTATGATCTTAATACAACTCATGCATGCTTTGGGATCACAGAAACCGGGTAAGAATGCCAGCATGCATCTTGCTTGTTGCCCAGGCAGTGACGGTGCCCACCTGCTGTCCTGCATAGCGCGGGGATCCTGCTGGGCTTACCCAGTTCTGCTGATTGCCACCAGGTGTCAACACCCTTGGCGGAGGGGTTGGGACAGGGCTTGAGGCACCTGCAGGAAAAAGCATGTTGACATTGTAGTCAAATTAGCACAGTAGGTGAGTATTCCATGTTCACCACAGCAGTGCCCCTGTGTGCAAAGCCCAATAGAGTCTACTAGGTATGTAGCTGCAAGCATACCCTGGCGCCTGCAATGAACCAAGCATTCATGTCGTTCTGCTTTCGACAGCTGATTGTCAAGCAATGATTCAAGACACAGCATAGCTCACCTGAGAGGCGACCATCTGAGCCCAACCCATGATGGCTGTCGTTCCTGGCAGGTGGTGGTGGCGGTGGTGGCGGCATCATCATGCTGCCCTGTTGCATGGGTGGTGGAGGTGGCGGGGGTACAGCACCAATGAGACCAGCAGACGATGCCAATAGCTCTTGGATGCCTTCACCCAGACCTTCTAGGCCGTGGCCGAGCAGGTCACTAGCTCCAAAACCTGCTGGCCCCAGGAATCCTACTGGCAGCAGAGTTGGGGTGCCGTCTGATGTGGTGCCTGTCTGCTGCTGTTGCGCTACAAGGGATTGCTGGAGCCTGAGCAACGCTGCAGAATCTTCGGTACAGATTCCAACAGAGCTGCCTGGCAGACCGTTAGCACCAACTCCGTATTCACACTGCCCCAAACTGCCCCATACAGCATCACCAGCCCTCATGTGTTGCTGCAGTGCAGCACCTGCTTCAGCCACTGCCGTAGCCAAAGATGATACTCCACCGTAGCTATCACATGGCGTAAGGGTTGTTGATTGGCCGGCAGGTGATGAAACACGTCGGACAAAGTCTGTGGGTGCATCCAAAGGACAGCTGCTTGCTGAGAAGGAACCCCATGGGCTGCTCAAAGCCATGCTACTTGCAGTTCCAAGAGCTGCAGTTGGAGTGCTGCTAGTGCTGTGCTGCTGAGCCAGACTTTGCAGGGCAGCAAACTTGGCAAGGTCTTTGCGTGCAACTGCCCCAATTGATCGCTGAGTCCACAATTGGGAAGTGCTGAGCCCACTGCTGCCACAGAAGCTGTATGCAATGAAAGCAAGCAGCAGGGTCTTGGCCTGATGTTGATGTAGACAGCAACAACAGTTATTGATGTTGACTATCTAATGGGCACCTGCTCTTCAGGCATGCGTGTCGGCAGGGCCATGCTGACCTATTGCTTTCTTCCAACGACAACACTTCATCCTCGAACGGGGTGAGACGCTCATGTCCGTCAGCAAGCATCCACTCCCGGTGACAAGGCTGGAGCTCTGGGTACTTGCAGGACGTGCTGCTGCCTGGTAGTGTGTGCTGCTGGGGCTCTTCTGCCATCAGCTTGTGGAGATACTCAAGCTGTCCTGGCAGGATTGAAGGTATGCTCTCGCCACTACCCATCATACTGCAGACAAAAGGCAACATGATTTCACCTCATTGCAGCACGTGAGAGACAATGGCACTGTTCCTTCTAGGCGGGCAGGAGTACAAAGGATGAACATAGCCTGTACAAGTACTGCTGTTTGTGTTGAGCTGTCTTGGCTGATGGAAGCGGTAGAGGTGCACATCAGCACTGTCAGACAATGTCAGTTCAACCAATCACTCGTTCATATCTGTACCTGTCCTGATGACTGTCCAAAGGCAAGTTCCCAACAGAGTACGGGGCCACCTTCATGGGGACTCCATTCCAAGTGCTGCCATTCAGCGCGGTGATGGCAGCCGAGAGCCCTTCTCTGCTGAGGAAACGCACCAAGTATCTACCATCATCAACGCTGTTGCACCAGGCGACAGCAGCGTACGGCGATAATCGTGCCCGAAGGTCCTGCTCGCTGCAACCTGCACACCCCTGCTCAATAGCAGTCACAAGAACGACTGCTACTTACTGATAATATATGCAAGCAACAACCCATACATAAAAAATCCTCTGCTTTGCGCAACAGTGCTCGCAGCATGGGCATGTACAGTACAGGAAACGCTGTACGCGTAGAAGCGGCTTATCAACGTACCTCCACAAGTGCAACAAGCTGCTCAACTTCTGAAGATGCTTTTGGTGTTGGACTTTGTTGCATGAGACTTGGATGCACGGTGACACCTCCAGTAGCCATCTTGGTCCGCAGGAACCTTTGTCATTCACCCTCAGCAATGATAACCCATATAGTATTATGTAAGAACGTGAAAGTAATTCTGACACCAGTCCTGGCCCGCTAGTGTGCCCGGTGCAGCTTTTCAGGCAAAGTCAATGCTGTCAAGCTTCATGCCACAACGCTGGAAAGTACTATTGCGTAGCAATACGACGTTTGAGAAACGTCCACGGTGTCTTATACTGCTCGAAGTGCGTGCTGTTATGTATAAGACTGTTACACCGGGTGCCAGAAATTGATGCCAGAAATGTATATGGCGCCTGTGTCCTTGATATATTGCAAAGTATTTTCTAAAATAGCAATATATGCTTGTGACACAGAACCAAAAAAACGTCTGTGGGACGCGTGGCAGGTCACTGTCATTCCCGCTGTGGTTGAACGCAGTGACCAAATGCACTAGCTCAGCTAGGCTGCGTGTAAGTAACTACTTGATCCCCAATGACATACTGCTTGACAAGCGGGATGCTGGCTGTGTGCTGGTCCAGTTGGCAGAACAATACTTATTGGTTGTAACGTCAACACCAACGACGCAGGCAAGGAGCGCTCCTCCTAGCAGAGCAGCGCATCAAGTATTCTTGCGATGCTTGAGAAGACAATCACCGGCGCAACGAGGTAAGAACAGTAAGGTCGGCCAATGCACAGTCACTCAGTGGCATTGCTGGTGCAAACCACCCTTACAATTCAGCACATATGACCTTAACACAAAACTTGTACCTAGGACACAGTTGTGACCCCAGCAACAGGAGTTGCTGTCCAGCCAGCTCCTAATCTGCAAGTGTTCAGTGCATCTGCTGCCTGA
Source organism: Scenedesmus sp. KT-U (assembly GCA_029853055.1). Taxonomy (NCBI): domain Eukaryota; kingdom Viridiplantae; phylum Chlorophyta; class Chlorophyceae; order Sphaeropleales; family Scenedesmaceae; genus Scenedesmus; species Scenedesmus sp. KT-U. Next base: position 5,128 of record JARWLF010001451.1, on the reverse strand, counting down.
ACTGGTCCTGGCAGACTCGCAAAGTCAGGCGCAATCCCAAAACGGTCGATGTCTACACCCCTAGGTGTCAAGTACTTGCCTACAGTGATGATCAGCCCCGAGCTGTCACTAAGCTCATACACTGACTGTATGAGCCCCTTGCCATAGGTCCTCCTCCCAACCAAAACTCCTCTGCAGTTGTCCTTCAAAGCTCCTGCAAGAATTTCTGAAGCGCTGGCTGTGTGCTCATTCACCAGCACTGTCAGAGGTAGCTTGGTGCTTGCAGTGCTACCTGCCCTGGGTGGTTCAGCTGCCATGGCCTTGCTTTGAGTGAGCACAATTGGCACTTGGTCTGACAGGAACAGCCTGGCGACCTCCAGACCCTCAGATACCAGACCACCCCTGTGCAGGACAACAGCATATAGCACAGCATCAGATGCATCCAGCTCAAGCTCACGCGGGGTGCTGCATGCAGCAACAGCAACTTCAGGCCCAAAGGTAGGAACAGCTGCTATGCTTCATAGTCCTGTGTCCCACCATGTCCTACCTGTTGTCCCTCAAGTCTAAGACGATCTCAGTGGCTCCTCGCTGCTGCAGGTCCTCAAGTGCAGCGGTCACATCTCTAAGCGCTCTGGCATTGAAAGAAGTCAACCGGATGAATCCAATCTGCAGCAGTAGACAGCAATCCACATCGATGTAACAGGACGCGTGCAGGGGTGCAGTTGCTCACTGCTCTTTCGGCCCTGCTTGCTGTACATGCACAACCCCATGCAGAGCATTGGCACAACCCCAGCTGCAGGGTCTCAGTCGGTTGGGAACTGCTTGATAGCCAGCCCGTCGCACATAGCATGCTTGGTGTTCACTCCTCACCGTTCTGCCTTCACCTCGTTCCTGCAGACTGCTGCTCACTGGTGACGGCAGATAGCGAGCTGGTCGCTGCACCGTCATATCTAGCACACGCCCATCTGCTTTCTGCACTCTCAAAGTGACAGGAGAGTCTGTGCTGCTGTCATCTGGACCAGCTATGAGGGTGGCAGCCTGGAAGGGACTGACAGCAGTAAGCTCTACATCTGCAACCCAGAGCAGCTGATCCCCTTGCTGAATGCCTGCCCTGTCAGCTTCTGAACCCTTGGATAGACCAACCACCCATACACCGCCATCTGCGTTGCTGCCCCTTGGTAAAGTGCGTCCCTGCACCACATAAAGCACCATGGTTACACCTGCATGATCCTGTGACTTTGTGCAAACCTGCTGGCACAGCACGCCAAAGCTGGGAATTATGGTGCAAGAATTCTGGCCGTGACATTCCTGGTTTCCAGCTGAGCGATTGGCAGCAAACAGTACAGCTTCAAATGAACAAACTGCTGTACTCAGTGACTGTCTCACCGTTTTCTTGATGTACTCTTCTGCAGTACCCAGATTCAAGCCTACGCCTGTGACATCATACTTCTTCATGCTCTGAAATTCCCCCGGGGGTATGAAGCGACAGTAAGGGTCAGAAACACCCTGGGCCAGCATATCTCTGACAGCTCTGTTGGCACAGCACAGCACAAACAGCATCAGCCTAGAACTTCACCTGCTGAGCTGATCCTGCACGTCTCAGGCAACTTGCATACTCCACAACAAAGCTTAGCAGAGCTCAGAACAGAGCTGAATGAGTAGTGATGGGTGCTACAATGCAGGGAGAGAAGAGAGGCATCCTTGAGGTATGGAACCTAGGATTTGTCTGTCACTCGGCACCCCTAGTGGCTAACTAAGTTCGATTGCAAGACCAGATTGTGAGACCCCCCACACCCACCTGTGCACGCTGGATTGGTCGTAGTACGTCCGTCCCAGTGCTGCATCACGCAGCTGCAGCCACTTGTCATGGTCAAAGCCAGAGTTGCGGGCATCCATGTAGCTGGTGTCCACAACTTCCCAGACCTCCATGATGAGCGCTTGAGCAGCAGCATCAGTAGCAGCCTGAGATAGCACAGATGATAGTAATCATTCACTGCTGCTATAGATACTGCCAATAACAACATTCAAACACATCATGGCTAGGCCATGACAGCTACAGTGATGCTCAATAGCTGGAGTGTCTTGGTATGTGCGATGCAGTTTGGGCCGCAAGTGGGGTGTCGTCGAACTGTAAGTGTTTTGGTCAGTTGTATTCTGATCCTGTCACTGGCAACTCATGAAGGTCAGTAGCATACCTGCTCGCTGCTAGCAAGAGCTGCATCCATCATGTGCAGGCTATTGCCAAAAGCCCCAAACGCCCGGTCAAAACCTGCTTCCAACTGGCGCACAGCCTCTAACATGCCATCCTCTACCTGGCTAGATAGGGTAAACAGCAGGTGCTCTGTCTGCTGCTGATTGCTTTCTGGAGAAACCATGTCCTGCAGAGCTGTTGCAGCTGCATATGACAGCCTCACATCTGCAGGAGATGCATAGCTGCTCGTAAGAGTACTGCTTCCCTCCTGTGTCTGCAGCATTGCCATCTGTTGCTCTTGCTGCCGCGAGTGCAACCACTGGGGCGAATTGCTGTTGCTGGGTGTGTGTATGTACTGCTGTTGTGAAGGCACTTGGTGTACTTGCTGCACGTCGGGCTGTATCTGCTGCCGTGCTACAGCAGGCGCCGGCATGGTGAAACAGATGGATGCTATTAGAACTGACACTGCTGCCCAGCGCGCCACATGCTGCAGTAGCTCTGCATTGACAAACATATAGGTGACGATTGGTCATAAGTCCATCCAGTATGAGCATCAACACGTTCATGCAACTCTAGAGCCAGGCTATGCTGATGTGGACCGCTGACATGTTTCAATCATGATAAAATACAGATCGTTTTGGAATGCCGTTTTAGACCCAGTACGACATCATGCTGAACAGGTCCAAGCAAGGAAATGTGTATCTGTACGCCCAAAAGCAACAGACCTGAGACTGCTCGCCATGTTCTATCACTGCTTTCAAAGCGGACACATACAGGCGTCTGGTGCTTCTTGGAACCTAATGGATGCTGAGCTGCATCTTGGCAACTGCAACGGCAGCAGTCCTGGCTGCTGATGTCCTCTGGCACACTCACAGTGCCATTGTGACGTGCTATGATGGCATGGGCCTGTGAAAAGGACACAAATCAATCACTGATCTGTGTCCTTGACCATGCCTTGTGAGCAGGCTGTTCCTGGTGCACACAAGGCTGTTGAGAAAAGGCATTGAACCAGTCGGGCTGGAGAAAGGTGAGGTGGTTGGACCTCATACCTGCGGTTCTTGCAGCAGAGCACCAGATGACAAACTACATTCTGCTTGACGAGCAGAGAACTGCCTCCTTTGGTTTGTGTGGCACTGCCAACACCCGAGCGCGGGTGATGGCTTTGAATGCCCAGTCAGCAGACTACTTGATCTTACTGGCTGATTCACTGCATTCAATCTACGTTTGAAAGGTGGGCGTAATATGTCTGCACTGCGCAGCATTATCAAGTCCTTGATGTAGTGATATCTTTACCCACTCCTTGTCTACAAAAACTTTGAGCACTCACGTGCACTTCATTGTAAGTGCTGACCTATTTCAGCGCTCTTGGTGCTGCATGATCGCCTTGGCGTGACCAGGCACTGTGAGTAGCTTCTTGCGAACTGAATGGACAGTCCGGGTGTTTTCCCTCGTTGGACGGGTTCGTTCTGAGAGCTGTGCTCAGCGCTTGGCTTGAACACATGATGAAGAACGAAGGGTATGTTTGCTCATATATCTGAAAGTTTGAACTGCTTCACACAGTACCACCTGAGCATATGCTGTAAAGCTGACCAGGCATCCCCGTTATGGCACAGAACAGGTTGCTCTTCAGTCTAGTAGCGCGTAGTACAGTTGTTCTTGCCGAACACAAGTGAGTTCGCGAAAAGCAGTATCTCGTTTACACTGCTGCTGCCAGGGGTGCCACTGACACATGCAGACTTCCTATGCCATGCAGCACAACATCTGGCAATGCTGCGGTGGTTGCCATACGGATCTTGGAACGTCTCCCGACGGAGGACACGTAAGTTGGAACATGGTTGTGCACTCAGCAATGCAGCTATGCTGATCCCACTTGCTGCTGGGTGGAGAGATGCTTGTCATGCCTGAGCTGCTGCATGGGAGTGTGCTTGCCAGGCATCCTGCTTAGTAATGAATGTGCCTTGTCTTTATCAACAGGAGGGTGACGTATGCACAAGATCGGCACATGTTTCATATCATGGTACATAATGGCGTAACCTTCATGTGCATGGCGGAAGAGGTGCGCCGCAGCGAAGCAATTGCCTGCTTAACACTTACAGCAAAAAGACATCACACAGTGATGACGTTACTGTCGGCCTTGAGACCCAACTTCGTTTCTATCATGCTGTATTGTTGGTACATCTGTAGCACTGTCCTCATGCAGTGTACCATCTGTATCACAGTATGATCCCATAGGTATGTGGCAGCAGGTTGACGCTGCAAGGATATGCAGGAGCCGATACGCGCGTGCAAGTAATATTGCCTTTGCTATGTCAACATCCTCAGGGTTGGCCCAGCAACCAAACAGGCAGATTTAACCACTGTGGCAGCGCCCTATGGCAGTCGCAGTCAGATCAATAACATGTCCAAGCCTGAATCGCTGGTTTGCATGATGTTTGCTTACAGTCTGCTGGCAGACGCATCCCCTTTGCATTCCTAGACGACATCAAGGAGAAGTTCTTCAGCAGTCATGCAGACTCATATCAGCAAGCTGCAGCATATGCGTACAACACAGACTTCAGCAGAGTGTTACAACAGCGCATGGAGTACTTCAGCAATGATCCATCAGCAGATGTTATCAACAGAGTCCGAGGTGAAATCACACAGGTGGGGATATTTCTTGATCAATATGTTGTTTTTATCGCACCAGCACACATCATATCTGCTCCTGCAGACTGCAGCAGGGCATGACTCAGTCAACCCCTGCAGCATCCTGCAGACTTGCTGTGAAGACCAGGAACGATCAGCTGAGCTACTGATGCCCAATCGTCCTATAGGCACAGGATAGATACGAATGTTGTTGTAAGATCCGCTGCCGACTCCAAACACTATGACAATGCAGAAAGTGTGCTTGACTGCAAGTCGTGGAATAGCAGATGCTTCAGCTGACCAAGTGAGGCCAGCTTGTTTCCAGCAGATGCT
>JARWLF010001450.1:0-10222 GCA_029853055.1 Scenedesmus sp. KT-U | reverse complement strand
AGGCTGGTCACACCTGAAGTCTGAGGGTTCTGCTTTGCCAGCTGCAACAGCAAGAGCGGCCCCATGTACATTATGATGATACACGCCCTCAGTCACTTCTGTAACTCCAGCAATGTCTGACCGGTGTGTCAACACCACCATGGCAGTGTCGCCACAGTCGCCACCCATGTACAGTCTGTTGTCTGAGAAGAGAGCTAGCAGCTCGTGTACTGTGCTTTTGATCTGTGAGACTTTGTACTGAGTCGGGCGGTTGAGGATGATACCATAAGAACCATCTGGACCATGATCCAGGAGCAGTATCACAGACTGCACAGAATAGAGATAGCAAGTAATATGTTAAACGTTGACAGCCTACTGCCAGCAACTCTCAGGAGGTCAAGTCACAGCATCTGCAGATGATGGTACATGGTGATCGCTGCTGCAGGGCACCAAGTTGAGTGCAAGTATACTGCGAGCAGTGGTCTAGCATGGCAGACGACAACCATGATGAGCCTGCAGCTCCCGCTGAAACCCAAAGACCATGAGGTTGATGTGCTGTTGCTGAGGATGGATCTTTTGCAGTATCGATGCATTCTGCATGTGGAAGGGGCTACCCACCTGGTAGAAGTATGTCTGCCTTTCCCTGAACATGTAGGGGTGTGCCAAAAGCAAACAGCCTGTTTCTGGCTTAGACAGCTCATGTGCCCATTCTAGCTGGTTGAAGCTGCTCTTAACACCCCATCCTGCATCAGCTACGTTGCTGCTGGCAGCGGTTTCCTGTGATGCTGCTGTGCCTGCTGCGCGTGTGCTGGCTACCAGACGTGCCCTGCACAGAAGCAAACGGAACATGTTGGCCATGAGATGCTGTCAGCTTGTCACACCACAGGTGTCATTACTTGCTGGCAAGTGCGAACAATTGCTGTGTTGCTTTGTTCAAGCTTGGGAATAGATGTCTTGCTGACCACCAGCATGGACTGACTGCTGTATGAGTGTCATAGCACACCTGAACTCACGCCAATCTGAGCCGGGATCTGCAACTGGCAGGAAGTCGGGAACTGTTGTTGCCTTCTTGCATGAAATGTCGGTCGAACGGTCATCTGAACTGTCACTGCAGCAAGTAAAAGCACATGGCGGGTGAGCGTGACCACTCGCTATAACGCTTGAGGAAAGCGACGTCTGCGACATACCTGAGCGAGGCCCTAACAACCTGAAGAAGCCTTCTGCCATGACGTGCCTGCATTGCGCAGAAAGCTTTGAAAAGGCATGGACTCGATGTGCTGGGCTCATCAGGACAATGATCAAGACGTACAGGTCTACTCCTGAAGCCTTGTGGTATGTGAGAATTATATCCAGATGTGCTGCACTCTGCCCCACTCCGTATCCTGTTCGTGTGCATGGCTTGTTGGTGGTAGCAATTCACGGTACACTACCCTTGTTCCTTTGATCCAAGCAAAGGTATGAAACATAAGCTGTGTTTTGCAGGAAAGTGCATGTGAAACATTGTTTCCTGTCACAGGATAACAAGTCGGAGAGTCACTCGAGAGTAGGTTGAAGTTTCCTATTAGGTTGTTACATCCAAGTTGACTCCTACGAATGGTTGTACGGGGCTTCGGCAGGTGAGTACACATGATGAAAACCTTTTTGTACAGGTCTCAACTGATGCGCGCAGTTTCAGGATTACCGGTCTCTCCTATCCGCACCAGGAAACCTGCGCGCGTCATCCCACTTTGCACCTAGCGCTGACGGTGTAGTTGAGTGGGATGGGGTCAGCAATTGTCGAGACAGAGACAAATTCCAGCGTGTACGTGGCACACTTGGTCACTGGCGGTCCCACCACAACTTTATCTGGAGGGTTGACATAAGGAAACTGCTGTTCGCGAACTGCATCAACATCGACTGAACCCATAACCTTGAAGCGACCTTCAATGTTGCCATCTATGATGTAGATGCATGGAAGACGAGGCCGACGCCCTTCGGATCTTTGCAAACCATTGGCTGCAGTACTCATGTGCTGTGTCCCGGACACCGCGGCGGACGCGCCAAGCGCGCATTGGCTGGTGTCGGGAGTAGAAAGGATATCTGCTGCCGTACCTGGCAAGACAAGCAGTCGACAAGGCCAGTGCAGCTCAAATCTTGTCACAGCCTGGAATGATCATGGCCTGTCCCCAATCATGCACTATTTGCCTTGCATGTCGATTCTGTCTTTGTCACTGGAATGAATTGCTTGAACTAACTACAACTTCCTCTAGTGTTCTGACAAGCTCTGTAGTTTGGTCCTTACAAGCCAGTCTTGATGAGGCAGGGGTATACAGGGCTACGTAGCCCTAGGCTGGCGAGATTGTGCCAGGCCTAACGAAGAGTCAATTGGTGTATACCCCACTAGTAGTGGGCCACTATGAAGCACAGGTGCCAGGCTATGAACAAAGCAACACTGTTGAACCCGATGCCGCCTGCATTGTCGACTGGTTCTTTTTCCCAGCATTCACATGCGATGAGCCTCTGTCTGAACTAGCATCTGTGCAGCTGGAACAGCAACATACACTGTCACTGACACCGGGTGCACGCGCTGTTTGAGGTCTGCTGTTTATGTTTGCCAGCAGTGCTATGCACGGTGTTGAGAGCCGAGTGTACACTGGCTGCTACTTGCTGATACGGTCCACTTCGTTGCTTGAATGTCGAGCCTGTCTTTTTCACGGTCCACATAATCTGCTGCTGGATGCTGATATTGCTCTCCAGTTGATACTGTTCCAGCCTTCAAAGGCAAGACAAAGCAACGTATGAAGCCAACGATCAAAGTTGTAGGTAAACACATTGATGATACAAACTGGGGCAAGCAGTAGCTTAGCGTGAGTGATGTATGCGTCATGCAGATGCAATAGCGAAGCTGAGCCACTGCCAACGCGACAACTTACCGCTTGGCAACCGTGAGCAGTCATTCAACTGCTCACCAAGACAGATCTTACGCTCCATATACCCATCAATGAGCACAATTTGCCTGCTACTGCTTCAAGGAGAGATCCTGATCAGCGCACTGAGGAGACGTGAAGGTAATTCCTGAGTGTCAGTGCAGCACTGTAGCACTTGGGCTGACAGATAGGTAATTCAGATCAGAAGCGATACGGGAGCCCTGTGGCAGGGCATAAGCCCACTGATCGTTGTAGCCAGCTGCCCAGCACCATAGCATGCTACATCTTGCTGCAGGGCGCTCGACAGAGCAGAGAGCGCTGGCGAGATACATGGACAGCCTAATACGTATGTAGAGTCTTGTCGCACGACGACTACTGTTGGCAGGGCAGATAGCAGTGCTAATAGCACTGTGCTGTCATAGCATACACAACAATGTGCAACATCAGCGGCACATGAGAAACAAGCAAAGCTAGCTTGATGTTAGACTAGCGAACGTTAGGTAAGTGCAATCGCACTTCGGTACAAGGGTGCGCTGCAAATGGCACAGCCCCAAAACGCAGATGTTACCATACGGGTTCATGCCATGCACCCAGCATGGGCTTGGCAGCGAATGACAGACTCGAAGTATATTTGTTGACGACCAAAGCGCTACTGATCGCCTGGGACTGCCCTTGTTGACACTGCACTGTTTTGCCGTTTGGTTCCACGCACATACGCACTGAAGCTACGCATACCTTTAGCAAAGAACACAGCAAGTGTTTGATACCTCTGTTGAATGCTTCGCCAGGCCTTTTGGCGGCATGGCGCATGGTCAGAAAGCTCAAAGCTCGCAGCTTAGAGTAAATGGTGCTGGACCTTCCTCATCAAATCGCAAAGATAGCGAGTTCACTGTAGGCACAAAGACACAGTGCACAGCTGCGTTTGATGGGCAGCTTCACCCCGCCGAGATATTGGAGCTTAGAACAGACACTGGAGGCAGACAACAGTATTATGTACATTTCCTAGATTGTGACAAACGACTGGACGAATGGGTGACGGCGGACAAATTACTCCCTCCGAACAGCAACATGAGCAGGCTGGAGTCGGTGCCTTCGCTGGCTTTGGGTCCTGGGGAGCTTGCAGCTCAAGCAGATGGTCAGAAGATTACGCGCAGACTGAAGCGCAGATTGGAGGACAGCCATGCCATCCCAGGGCACCTGGATGACAGCAAGGACCATGCTGGGCCTGAGAAGGAGCACGCCGAGCGTACAAAGGTCAAGAATGTGCAGGTGCGGTTTCAGATCAATTCTGACAAACATCTGCTACCCATACTACCCAAATGCAGCTTAGAATACTAGCATGCAGTGCTGCATAAGGTGTGAGGTTGTGTTTGCAGCCAGCCTGCAGCCTGACCTGGTATGTCAAGACATGCACAGCGTAGGATCAATGCAGAACCAGGTCAAAAAGATGTGCTCAAGCAAGTGAGGCATCAAAGCAGTAAAAAGTAAAAAATTGAGCACAGCGACTCTGATGCTGCGGCATGTCGTGTCGGCAACTCAGCTTCTAGAAGGGATCATTGTCACCTGCTTATGTCTGGAACCGTCAGGCTGCTCCTCCCTTCAAGCAAGTTGCCAATCTCGAACGTGCATCGCCTTTGAGAATTTGACTTCGTAGCGGAGACTGAGCACTCCCCATTTCAGCAGTAAGACAGCTTTTTCAATCGCTATCTATCACTTGCATGCAGGTTGTTGAGTTTGGCAAGTTCGAGATGGACACCTGGTATTACAGTCCCTTCCCAGAGCCCTATGCCAGCTGCCACAAGCTGTACATCTGCGAGTATAGCTTGAAGTACTTCAGAAAGAAGTCCACGTTGTTGCGGCACTTGGCAAAACTTGAAGCTCGGCACCCTCCTGGAGATGAGATCTATCGGTCACCTCCACCACCACCCAATAACCCAACTTATGTGGGTGGTGCAGTGACCAACCCGCCCATCGCAGTCTTCGAGGTATGTGGTTCCATGACACATCTGTTTCGTACTGCAGGTTGCTAGACTAATCTGTTGATTTTGAGATGCGCAGCAGCATGCAGTATGTTACTCGCTAGGAGTGCTACTGAGTTGTGGTTAAGCGGGTGCTCAGTGCACCATGTTTGGTGTGCTGTAGCTGAGTGTTAACTCAGTGGTATTATCGATCTGTGTGACATGCATATTCGATCGTGCTCAGAGCCCTATGTGGTGTTGCAGGTGGATGGCAAGGACAATAAGGTGTACTGTCAGAACCTATGCTTGCTCAGCAAGTTGTTCCTGGACCACAAGACCCTTTACTACGATGTAGATCCCTTCTTGTTCTATGTCTTGTGCGAAGTTGACAATGATGGGTATCACACAGTTGGGTACTTCAGCAAGGAGAAGAACTGTCAGGACAACTACAATCTTGCCTGTATCCTTACGCTGCCAGCTTATCAGCGAAAAGGTAGGCCAGCGTTGTCAGCACTTGCAGCACAAAGCCAGCTGCTTCTTGGATAGTAGCCGGCAAATTTGGCACAGACCGCTGCCTTGCCGTGTTTCTGTGCCAAATATCAGTCTCCTGGCAGTGCCAAGGTAGGAGTTGTCCAACTGCTTTAGGCTGCTTGGGATTGATCGTGACATGGTGTTCAATGCCTGGTGTTGCAGGTTATGGCAAGTTCCTCATAAGCTTCGCTTATTCCCTCAGCCACCTTGAGGGCCGGCCTGGTACAGCAGAGCGGCCACTGAGTGACCTGGGCGCTGTCAGCTTCCGCAGCTACTGGACACGGCAGGTATGTACGGCTTGCGAGTATATGCTGCCTCTGATTGTATATGTGCCGCTCCAGGAACTGAACTGGCAGTGCTGTGTTGTACCTCGCCAAGTGTCAGACGAGCTACCATAGGCCACTGTCCATCAGGGCATGACATATTTATAATCGTCAATCGCCAAATTGGAGTCTCCTACAGCTTATGTTCTGCAGCACTGGCTGCATACGGTCGATCATGCTATAGAAATAGGGGTAGGTGTCATCAACCACAATCCCTGATGACAGAGAACCAACCTGCTGCTGTCGCTGTCTGTGTGCTGTCTGTGTTGCAAGCAGGTACTGGATGTCTTGCGAGACTGCCGGGGTGATATCAGTGTGCAGGATATCAGCGACCGAACCATGATGATGCCGCAGGACATCTTGGAAACCCTCAAGCAGCTGAATCTCCTGCAGTACTGGAAGGGCAGTCACTACATAGCTGCCAACCCCAAGCTGGTAGAGGAGTACTGGAGAATCTATGGGGGCAACGGAGCCCGATGGTTGGAAGTAGACCTGAAGTGTTTGCATTGGCAGCCGCTGACAACCGGCAAGCCCAACAAGTGATGCAGTGTGCCGCTTGCACTTCAATCAGGTTGTTGATTGTCAACCATATCAGGGTGGCTGTAAGTGGCTGGTCTGTTGTTGGCAAGCAGTTGATGGTGTGCTTGAGGCAGCAGCTGAAGCAGCTGCAGCAGGTCAAGAGCCATCTTGGTAGGAAGAGCTGCCTTGTTCTCAACAGCAGCTTTGTGTCATTTTTCGGGAAGGCATTCCGCATTATCAGCCAGTCATCATGTTGACAATGCAACAACAGAAACTAGGTTGACAGCTCGGTGGCTGCTTGAGATCCTTGTTGCTGTTGGTCTATGGCAACCATCTGCACTGGAGCAAGGATCCACACATATGGTCGTATTGCTCACAAGCAGGACCTGTTTGTGCAGTGCTTTGGCACACAGTGACAGAGCATGTGGCAAGTGCAGTGTGTTGTGTGCAACAGAGATGCAGGTGTCACTGGCATCTGGTTGACAGTTGTCCACTGATGCAGATGTTTTGAGTGCCACAGCGGCACAGTCCAGCCATTGACTTTCTTGCGGGTGTACGCTTGAAGCTGGCAGGTGGAGTTATGTCACCTGTAGTTTGCTTTTTGCTGAGTGTGATCACAGACTGATATGTAGATTAGTTCGTGGCTTACAGTCGTTGTACTGCAATTTGGATCGAGCACCAATGATGGTGCTTAGTCTATGTAGCCTTGTTTTGGTATGGGCCAAGCTGCCAAGATCACTGCATGTTTGAATATGAAAGTATCGGCAGCAGTGCATCCTGCCCTATATGGATGTGTTGGTGAATACCAGCATCTCTTGCTGCTGATATGACCAGTGGTTTGGACTGTTATGACCGTACTGGTGGTTTGGGTGGTACGCTTTTGCTTACTGGTGGGCGAAAGTGTGTTTGAATGTGATCGCTTGGCCATCCCTTGGCTTAGTGCTGATGGTCATAGATGACTGCTGTCAAGGCGACCGTGTACTTGAGGTATGTGACCAGTGTGACATCTTACATATTGACTCATACAGCATGCACTCTTTTTGCGCGGCGGAGAATGCCCTGCCTGTTTGGCATCAGCTGCTTGCAGCCATCTGTGCATGTAGCCTGGCTTGTTTGGCTGTCCCCGGCATGGTGCCCTTCCCCCAGTGTAATCAACTTACCTGTTTGTAGCGCATGTGGGATATATGTATGCTCATTGCGTGACGATTATGTTGGCGTGGGGCTGCCATCTGCAGATGGTACCGTCACCTGATCGGCACTACAGTCAGTGCAGCTCACATCCTGCTGGAATGCAATACAAATGGTGTCAATGAGCACATAACAGCACTTTAACCCCATACCATATCAGGTGGACGCTGTCAAATCGGCAGTCGACGCCACGTTCGAGATCGTTCTGCTGCAGCCAGTTTTCGGCGGGTTTTGAGGGGCCTAGCCAAACGCGGACGTGTCAAGAGCCCATCGAACGTTGCTGGACAGCGAGGAAAACACAGCTTTGAAGCAGCTGCAGCGGTTCCTTCCGCTACTCGCAAGACCGTATTTGCTTCTGTTCTGCAAGAGGTCGTGTTCTTGTATCAATTAGCTTTTTGTCGGTCCACTGACCTAAGGTGACGATCAAAAATGGCGGATGAGCTAAAGGTGACTACTAGCGCTGGTGCACTCAGCCTGCAATCTAATCACCCAAGCATGCCGTACAGAGCTAACAGCCCACTTACCACTGCCGCAGGCAAGGGGTAACGCTGCCTTTTCGTCCGGTAACTACGAGGAGGCAGTAAAGTTCTTCACTCAGGCAATTGAGGTTGATCCAACCAACCATGTGCTGTACAGCAACAGAAGTGCAGCAGAGGTACGTGTGCACCTTGACGTGCTGTATCCGCTTCGAGTTAGCAGCTTACATGTTGAGGGCACAACCGACGATACTGTGGCGATACTCACCATGAGGCGCCATCTGCAGTGCAGCAGCATCTAGAAGCATGGCTGTTGCAGACTTGCTGATTATACCTCTGCACTTCAGCCAGCGAATGATTCTGCTGCTTGATGATGCTTATATTGTTCATAATGCAGGCCAGTCTCAAGCAGTACGCCAAGGCTTTGAAAGATGCCAAGAAGGTACGCAGAGTGCCAGCCTGATATCAGCTATCAGATCTGTTGTTACTGCCGCACCATCAAAACGCTTTGCCACTTTCGATCTGATGAAGTTATTGTCGATTGTGCATATATGATCATCTGCGTGTTGTCCAGCAAAAATGCTCTGCTCAGGTTGTGACTGACAGGTTGTTGGAGGGATCCGTGTACTCGTCAGGCTTTGCTAGGATGCTATGTGGCAGGCCCCAGATGCTGTGTGTGCTTCTCTACCTGCAGTGTGTTGAACTCAAGTCAGACTGGGCAAAGGGCTACAGTCGCCTAGGTGCTGCCTACTATGGGCTGGAGGAATGGGACAATGCCATCAAGGCATACGAAGATGGTAAGTCACATGATCTCTGGTTTGATGAGATGTGATGCTTTCAGCATGTTCCACAGATCATTCGTGGCATAGCGACTCTGGGCAAATTCAGACTTATATGTGATCAAACTTTGAAGGTCTCATACTCACCACACCCGATGCCTTGCCTCCTGCCCTGCATCCACACATGTTCCAACCCTAATCCTCTTGTTTTAAAGCACCTGCACCTCGCTTTGCTGCTGAGACCCACTTTACTGCTGTCTGCAATGAGCTGCTTTTGTCAAGATCGTGGATCATCTGCATAACCCACAGATACGACTTTGTGCTTGATTCTTGTTGTGTCCTGTGTTACCCACACCCAGGTTTGCACATCGACCCCAACAACCAGCAGATGCAGTCAGCGCTCTCTGACGCCATGTCAGCAAAGAACAGGCCCCCAGCAGGCGGCGGCTTGTTTGGCCCTGAAGCACTCCTCAAACTGGCCATGGACAGCAGGACGAGGCACCTCATGGAAGATGCCGAGTTCCAAGGCATGATCCGGGGTCTTAGTGGGAATCCTGCGATGCTCAGCGCTTACTTGCAGGACCCTCGCATGCAGCTGGTAGGTATAGTCATCCAGCAGGCTGCAGGGTACAGTTTGCTAGGGTGTGCAGGAGATGAGGTTAACATGCAAAGAGAGTTGTGCCTGAGCTGGATTGTGTGGTTGCAGGCAGCATGCTGTCCTGCTTATGAACACTGCAGGAAAGACACACATACACAGCTAGCACAGTACATGAGTGCGCAGGTTAGCGTCTCAGATTGAATAAGGCAACCTCAAGTATGCTGTTACTGCACTATCCTGCAGGCCCTTGAAGTGATGATGGGCATCAAGATTGCAGGCAAGGATGACTTTGCAGCAGCAGCAGAGGCAGAGGAGGCCGGGAACCACAGCGCAGCAGAGTCGCAGCAACCACAGCAGCGGGCTGCAGCTAGTGCTACTGCAGCGGCAGGCAGCGGCAATACACAGCAGCAAACAAGCAGCAGTCGGGTGGGTAGTGTCATGAGTTGACAATCAGTGAATCAAAGTGCTGCCATCGTGCAGGATGGTCGACTAGGGGGTGTACTGCGCCCTCACTGTCTTGACAATGTGTATTTGTGTCGGCGGCCTTGTGTGTGGAACCCTTGCTAGAGGTTTGGGTCACCAGTAACATCATTCTACCAGTCCAGCATCTTGTGTGCTCAAATCATGCTTCCCTTGCTGCTTACATCTTCTGTACAGGCTGGTCCGGAACCTGCAGCAACGCCTGGCCCTGAGGTTGAGATGACTGATGAGGAGAAAGAGGAGCAGGCCAAGAAGAAAGAGGTGAGACACAACTTCTGCGCTATATATCATTCATGTGCCTGATGCTTGAACAATTAGTAACCACGCTGCAGCTGGCAACAGGGTGGTTGCTGCTTGATCTCTTTTAGGCAGCCTTCTGTCAGCTTTGGCCAGGATAGCTAGACACATGGGGTTTGGGTAGCACTGGGCAGAGGCAAGTGGTGCTGTATGCAGGCATACACGTGTGCATCATTGTGATGTCATGT
>JARWLF010001449.1:0-10223 GCA_029853055.1 Scenedesmus sp. KT-U | reverse complement strand
ATATATATAAACTACCCATCAGCCATAGCAATACTGCCATCGGCCCCGCGCCCCATTTCAGAAGCGGACAATACATGCAAAGTGCTTCCAGCATTATGCTCATAAAAGTTAACAATTCTCCTGCATGCTCAAGGTACTTTGCAATAGTAGCCAATACTGTAGTAGAACCCCGATAATCATCAGAGACATGTTGGCTCTGGTTATTCCGTATGCCAGTTTGATCCAGACAAATGCTCCATCAATGGCATTCTTTGCCTGGGGTCAAGCCTAACTGTATGCATGGTTTGTGTCTTGCTGCTTTGTGTACCCAGTGAACATGACCATAATACTCACAGTCTGCAATGTGTGCAGGTGGCCGAGCTGTGCATATACTTGGCTTTGTTGGCTGACTGGTCCGTGCTGTTTGATGGCAGCGAAGCGTGGAAGCAGTTAGCAGCACTGTTGGCCACCATAGCATTGCCAGTGATATACACCAGGAAGATTGTAGACTTTGGGGCAAAAAAATCTTGAAGAGGCACAGAAGAAGATAGGAGGCACGCCTGTACAGATCTGTCATTCATCTGGTCGAAGGTCAGGAGTAGTCACTAGTCCATTGTGTATGCAGCAGCGCTACGCAGCTTGACACCAGGGGGCCCCTCTGGCGACCAGCCAGCATTGTGTTCAACACTGGCAACACTCTCCACTTGGTAGCGTGATCTTTGCCAGTGAATATGTGCACCTTCTTACATCTGGGACTGTAACCTGCGCTGGTTTGAAAGTACTGTCTATCATCCTCAGTACCACAGTCTATACACTTGCACTTCCTCAGGCCGGAGCGGGTTTGCTGCTCTTCTTCTGCACTTCCTCTGAACCAGATGCTGTTTATGTGTGTGCCCGGCAGTGGCATGAGACATCTGAATCCTTGCTGATAAAACCGCAGGCGAGCTGCGTACCCAGCACACATGTGTGCAGGAGTTGCTGTTTTGGTGACTCCGGTGTACAACAGCACCGTGCACACATTGTCAGCTACCAGAGTACCCTGGTCATGTTGCCACTCAAGCGTGTCTCATGCTTTCTGTGGGCCATGACCCCTGTGGCGGTAGATGTTGGTTCATGATCATCTTCTTTGAGTTACGACTACACTGTGGCATGTGTGACTGTCGGAACTCATCACCACGAAAGCAATGCAAACTGAACAGCATCAATGACATGAGTCATATTTGAGTTTTTCACACAACATCTATCGATGCAGTGAATGCTTGTGGAGCAACTGACATGAGACCACTCGCCCAAACACAAGCTGGCAGATCCGCCACAGCAACACCAATGGAGAACAAGTCAATGGGCTGCTGGTGTCTCAGTAGCAGCTGCTGCTGCTGCTGCCAACACATCGTCCAGTGACCCCATGTCAGACATAATAGCAGCAGCTGATCTCAACAGAGGCAGGCTCAGTACTGCTCCTGTACCTTCACCCAGCCTCAAGCCCATATCTAACGCTGGCAACTGACCTAGCTCTTTCAACAACAGCTGAGCACCCCCTTCAGCACTCACATGAGACATGAACAGACACCCTGACACATCAGGCCGATGTCTAACAGCAGCTAGAGCAGCTGTCCCTGAGATGAAGCCATCCACTATCACTGGCATCTGCCGGTCTGCTGCTGCTGTGAAGGCTCCCACCATGGCTGCCAGCTCTAGACCCCCTACTGCTTGCAGGGCACCTAGAGGGCCAGATTGGATGAGCTGCTTGTTGACTTCTAGGGCTGTTGTCACTACTTGCTGCTTCATGGACAAGCCCCTGTCATCGACACCTACAGAGGTTATGCAGCGCAGGTGTATCAGCAGTGTAGATGGGGCTGCCATGCCATTGTCAGCCGTAGCACCATCCTGCAATCAATATTGCTGAATGCACTATCTCATAGCGATGGCAACAGTTGAGCTGCGGTCAATCGCTGTCAACAGGATGTGGTGAGCTTGCAACCACACAACATCTGCATGGACACCATCTTGCTGACAGCACACTGTAACTGTGAATGCCGAGAGCACACACAGGTATGGTTATGTGACCAGATTGAGATTTCATGCTGTGTCCCATTGCTTGCTACTTCCCCTCACCTGTTCCTCTTCCACAGACCTCTTGAGGAGTGGCACCAGATAACGCTGACAGCAGAGCAGCGGCAGCAGTAGTGTTGCCTATACCAAGCTCACCAATACAGATCACACACCGGCTGTCACTCCAAGTGTTTGGATCACGTGTTGCTGCTGCTGTCTGCTGCTGCATGTGCTGACATGCCTGCTGCACTGCTCCAGCACCTGCTGCCATGGCTTGCTGGCACTGCTGTTGGGTCATGCTGGGCCCAGACACAAAGCTTGCACTGCCAAAACACACCTATAGGTGACGAGTTGATATTGATTCACCACACTGTTGCTGCAGGCAGTAGCCTTGCTGTCTGCAGTGGGTGGCGCTAGCAGCCTCTGGTCATCCTGTGCTGCTGCAGGGGCTTTCACTCTTTATAATAAGACTGATGCATGCAATGCATTGTGCTGACAATCCTGACAGATGAGTGTTGGATTGACACATGCAGTAGACTGCTGGGTAGTCCAGTTAGCTTGGTATGCCCACCTTGTTATGCATAACCCTGGTGTGAGTCCCAGGTGCAGCAGTCATGTGTGTAACATCAGCATCCACGCCTACATCAATCAGGTCCAGGAAGCAGTCATTGGCAGCACACAGCACACTGCTGGCAGCCTGACCACCAGCTATGGCTGCAAACATTGCGGGCGTCACCTGCAAGCAAAGACCAGGCTCCTTATAGCATGTCTGATGCAGATCACGGTGACAATATGCAAATTTGGAACCTTTCCACACGCCAGCCGCGAATTTTTTAGGCACTGAGCGGGTTCACCTTGTACTCTAGGCAGCGAGTACACAGCAGTACATACCCTCAGGTACCCTTATACGCAGGTCTAAACAGTCGAGCAAAGTCGGGGGATTGACATTGCCGCTGAGCTACAGATAAAGGCGTGAAGGCATCCCTTGCAATAGCCGTGATGGTGACTCACTGTTCTTGGGTATGCACTGACAGCTGGATGTGTTCTGGTGACCCCATGATCAGCAGCAAACACCAACAGGGTGGCAGCAGTGACTTTGGGATGAAGAGTCCGCTGTAATGCAGCTAGTCTGCAGACAAACAGCCTTGTTTGACACATATCGAACTGATGTCCATGAGAACAAATAATGAGTGGTCAATGCTTGCCCAGCTTCAGCAGCCTTTGCTGTAGTGCTGGCATGCTGTGCTTGAGCACTGCTCTGTACCTGACCCCCCATTCTTCGAGGCGTCCTAGTGAACCTGGAGGCTTGGCCTTGCCATCCACCACCCTCCTGGCTGCAGCTTCTGCTGCTGTGTACGCTGTGTTAGCTGCTAGCATCCTTTTGATGGGTTGCTTGGCGTTGCTAAGCTAGACACTGAGGTGAGGAAACCACACTCTACACCACCAGTTCTGTCCAAAAAAGTACGATGTTATCTGCTGTCAGGTACTGGGCTTGTTGAGTGTGCAGATCAGCTAAGGCAGTTTGAGTCAGCAAGACAGCTCATAAACACCGTACACTCTGTACATTCAGACACACAATGTGCAGATATAACACCTTCAGTGAGACGAGGCTACTGGTTGCATATTGTATCGACTGCTATCTTGCCTGCCTAGTGAACACATGTCTCAGCAGTACCAGACCTCACACACTGCCTGCAGTTTCGGAGCTTCGGCGGCATACACGCATTCTCACCAGGCGCTGACATTGCAGCTCACAAACTAAGCAGTCTTCTTCATTGAGCAAATCGCCTGGCGTCCAGCCTCAACCGTGCACCGGTTCCCCTGCAGTGTGCACAGCACGCAAGAGATACTCCGTCGTGTCAGCTCCCACAGACACAGAGTCTCAGCCATGGTGGCCATGCGTCTGAGGGTGTCAGTAGCTTGTTTAAGAAGTTGTTGCTTGATGCAAAGAGGTTACAAGTTTTGCTACACCGGGATCCACTGTCTGGCAGCGTTGCTGTTCACATCTGCTCGGACAAGTCGATCATGCGACTTTACAAAGCGTAAAATGTGAATTTTGTGACTGGAATCTTGTGTGTGAGCCATGCCAGCGGCCCACTGACGAGTATAGAATTCAAAGTGCTCAGGGTCCTGACAGAAAGGCTCCGTGGACTATTCCGCGAACACCAGCGCACAGCAACAGCATGAGCGGCAGAAGCAACAGATCTGGCCACAGAGGCCGGGGCAGGCCCGGTCGCGGTCACGCTCATGCCAATGCCCATGTTGAGGCAGCTGCAGCTCAACAAGCTGAACAGCAACTGCTGGCTGCCGCATTCAACCCAGCGCCCAGGCACACATACAGCTCTGATGACGAAGAAGATGAGGATTTTGCTGAATTCAAGAAGCAGGCCGCACAGTTGGCTGGGCAGGCCAAACCCCAACCAGTCTTACCTGAGGGTTTGGAGTTAAGCAAGTTTGCTGCAGCAGTGCAACAACTGCAGGAACATGGCATTTCTAAGGAGGCAGCGACTGATGCACTACTAGCAAGTGCAGAACAACACTGGCAGGACTTTGACACGTAAGTGTAGTTGATACTGTGTTGCTCAGTGACTTTTTCTTTGTGCTGATCAGAACTCCTCTTCTTCATCAGGTTTGCAAGCTTAGCGGCCACCCTTCAATACCTTGTTAGGTGTCTGAACACATACACACGTCGTCTTTGATTTGGATCACATGTCTCTCTTCAAATCGGCATCACAACTGCAGGTGGCTTCTCCAAGCACAAGTCTTTCTGGCTCTCAGGCAGGAAACTGACTTGGAGGCTGCGAAGATGAGGCAGGCCATGGAGGCATCCATTCAAGAACGAGATCAACGCCGACAAAGGGAGGAGCAGGCACGACCAGAACTGACCAACCTTAGTGAAGAGCGATTACGCAAGAGGTTTGCAGGCTCAGCAGTGCTGGAGAAGCTCACTGGCCTGCTGCCCGGCGGTGTGCTGTTCTGTGACAATCAGCCTGTGTTTGGTTTGATTAAGTGCCCTCTGGTGGCGTTGCTAAGGCTGGAAGAGCGCTGTTGCAAGTGGTGGCCAGGCCAGGGCACTATTCAGTACTTCAGCACGTTTGCAGGTGATCTTGTCGTGTACAGAGCTGTAGTTGGGTCAGCTCAGGGTGGTGTTTGCTTGCACATCTATCTGCTGCCCTGCATGCATGATTTTCACCAGTTGTAATGCATGCTGTGGTGCTTTCCTTGATCTCAGCTGTGTAGGAGTAATGCATCCGACGCTGCAAGCGCCTCCTGCTGCCCTGCAGACCGCTGCATCAAGGAGCTGTACGCAAAGACCAGAAGCAGCAGCACACAGACGTCACTTGTGATTGCCACCAGCCCAGCGACAAAGTCACATCAGCACCAGCAGAGCAAAGGTGATGAGTCCTCTCATGATGTGCAGCAACAGCACACAGCAGCTGTACAAGCCGACGATATAGCAGTGCAAGACCAGCTGCAGCAAGCCATGCCGTCTCAACAGTCACAGCAGCAACAGCAGCCGCAGCAGCCACACCCCATGCTATCACAAAACAATGTTGTTTCAGCCGATTGCGCAAGACAGTCAGATGCCAGGGCGCAGTCTGAGCCTGTCATGTATGCTGCGTCATCAAAACATCACACGCAAGTGGACCGGGCCACCAGTGTGTCCTCTGCCAGTGCAGCTACAGCGCCAGCAGATGTTGCAGCAGCAGGTGATGGAGAACGGCGGCAGAGCAGGCGAAAACGTCAGCTGCCTGAGCGCTACCGCAGCGCAAGCCCTCCTGTACAAGCAGCATCCAAGCCCAACAGCAGAAAGACCCCTTCCCCTGATGCTGCTGATGTAGGTTTCAGCTGTGAAGCAAGGTGCAAACAGCCCAGACTTGCTGCTGCTGCTTGTGTTGGTCAACAGGCGGCGACACAGCCAGCAGTGACAGGCCTAACGCCACTGCAGCAGCAGGTGACTCCGCATTACCAGGCTGCTGCTTGTCCTGCAGCAAATGGCAGCGGCTGCAGTGGTGCAGAGGCAAGTCACATGAGTGCAGGGTTATCCCCTGCTGCTGCTGCTCGGCCTGCTGCAGGAGCAGCAGTATCAGCTCAAGGACCTGTCAGAAGTGGATCCAGTGCTCAAGCTGCATTGCAGTTGCAGCTTGAACAGTTGTCCCAGGTTGCTACTGGTGACAGCAACAGGAGTCTCAGCCTGGGCTACGAAGCAACTGTAGTTCAGCATCTGTCGAAGCTGCTGCAGTATGAATGTGACACACTACAAGAGATGGTGTACTCCTTCCCATCTGCTGCTGGATCTGTTCCCACAGTATTCAAAGGTGATGAAGCTGCAACAGCAGACAGCGATGCAGAGGGCTCTGATGTGGAGCTGGTAGACGAAGTGGTAGTGCCAACAGCAGCAGCATCAGCGGCACCGCAACTTGCAGCTGCCAATGGAGAAGCAGGGACATCAGCAGCAGCAGCCATGGCAGCAGGTGCCGTGGCAGCAGCTGCAGCGACCCATCAGGACTCACCCGCTCACAGCCCAGCACCCAGACTTCAGCAACATCATGAATTGTACTTCCAAGCAGGATACTTTGAGCACAGTCCATCAGTAGAAATAGTCTCTGACTAGGCATGCAGACCAGTACAGTGGCCTGACAGTTGCCATGTGGCAGTCCACTATCACAAACAGACTTTTTGTAGAGTGCGACATCTGTATGATTGATCTTCTGGATATGGCTCCAGCACTGTGACATTAAGCAGATATATCAATTCAGAGCCCTACAACATAGCACCTTGACCAAACTGCTGGATGTCGACATAGCAGAGGTAGCAGTTCAAAACCCTCACCACGAAGTACGCGTGCGACATGTATGCCCTGGTCGCTGCTGTGGTCCAGTGTAACTGTGTACACAACCCAGACAGCAATGCCTTGACAGCAGCAGCAGGTGTACACAAGAGGAGCAGCAGCAGTCACAGCAGTCTTATCTTTGGGAGACAGTAGCTTCGCTATAGTTGATAAGCAGGTATCTGCTGACCATGATCCAGCCGCAACAATAACGGTTGTAGTTTCCTGCTGTGTGAGCGCTGGCACACTTCACTGAGACAGGTTACTGTTTCAAACTATGTTAGGACACCATTGTAGACACTGTACTGCTATCCTTTGGCACACCGCATATATTCCGGTTTACTTCTGCCCTCTTTGTAGTCCTGGCTGCCATGTACCTTGCTGTCAAATAGAGATTGCCCACAGCATTGGCAATGTCATAGCGCTGTACCGTGTAACAACCTCATCATCATGTACGACAACTTGCAGCAGAAGGTAGATGGTTGGGAGCTTTATCAAGCAGTGTTGCGATTTGCAATTCCCTGGGCAGCAACATATATTGCATCTCTGAAGTTCAGAGCAATCGTTCGCATAGTTACACAGTCGCATGGGCCGCTGTAATCTTTCTTGCACAATCATTGCATGATGCAAAGCAAAGTGGCACTGATGACCTTGCTAGTGGTACATGCTCGTAACAAACAAGGTCATTCGTCAATACACACAGCCAGTGGTTTATTCGAATAACCAGAAAAGCCTTGACAACTGGTCCACCTGCAGTATCTCTGCTGCAGAACAGAAAGTACTGTTGTACTAGGTGAACCCCAGGTCGATCAACAGCAGCTGTTTCTAATGTAAGTATTACACACAGTACAGACCACAGGTTGAGGTAAAAAGCTTGCCACCATGCCCGGTAGCCACCTCAATTGATAATTGCAGATGACACACCAACTTGGGCACATGCGCGTGTACAATTCTGCCAGGTTGGCAGTTAGCTACGAAGCAAGTCGGACTCCAGTATGACAGCAAAAATCTCAGCCTATCCAGTCACAGTCCCAAGATCCTCTCCACGATAAGACAGGGTACGAGGATAAGACAGGGTACGAGGTCAACATCACCCCTAGCTCAGATGAGCAGAAACAGGGGATCCAGAGGATGCAGGTGCCTAGCACCACAATCCCATGCATTAGGCACTCTGCATGATTCTCCAGGCAAGCAGCACAATAGAAAGCAGGATATGAATGTTGTGCATCAGTGTCACAGCCTCATTGAGGACTGAAGCTCTACAATGTACACAAGCAAAAAGTCCATGGCACTTCATCGCTAACACCCACTCTGATAACAATCAACCCGCACAATCCGTCGCTGCCGTACTGGAGACATAATATCATGAGTTGTTGAGTGTCCTTCACTCCTGTGCCTTGACCTGCAAGGACTGCAGGTAGTCCGGATTGGCCAGACTGCTGATCTCTTGAACAACAGCCTGCAAGACACGAAACAGATACCCCTAGCTAAGAACATACTGGAACCCACCATCACATAACATGGCACATGATTCGATGCTAGCCTGCACACAATCTGCCTCAAGCAAGGGGCAGCTGAAGCAGTCAATAACTGTCCAGCAAGCACGAATGCTGTAGAGCTGGCGTCGACAAGCCCAAGAGCTGTGTGGCAGGATAATCACAGGAGCTGGGTACTGACTTTGTGAAGCAGTCAAAGCAGTCCCATCAGTGAGCATCATGAAGCTCAGCATGGCCTACACCCACCTTCAACTGCTTCCATGCTTTGTCACGAGCCGCATCAGCCTCCTGCTGTTCCTTGCGAAGCCGCTGCACAACAGAGTCAAACAAGGCTAAAGTATGTTGCACTGTGTCAAACATGTATATTTTACTGCGGCTGTCCTTGTTGCATAACAAGTTTTCCCATAAGCTGTCACTGCATTGCAGGGTGTTCATGCTGCCAGGGTGGTCAGTGCAGTGCCAGCTGCTTGGCTCTGTAACAGCACTGCTGGCTACGCACTGCCATCATCAAAAGCACTGTGGACAGAACTCTGCTAAATGCTCTGTAGTGAAAACATCATGACGAGACCAGAGCGCCGACCGTACAAATAACTACCTGAAGCTTCTCCTGTAAGTCCTGGACCTCCTGAGGCTTGGAGCCCTTAAGTGGCGCGTCCCTGTCAATTGAGACCCTCGCCAGCTCAGTCTTCAGACGCACAATCTCCTGCCTTGCTGTTCTAAGCTCATCTCGCAGTTGCTCAACGTCCAAGTCTTCTATGGGTGTCTCTTGCTGCTCTTGTTGCGATGCTTCGCTGGGGTCAACAACTGACTCGGGCTCCTTTGGCACATTATCTATTTCAGTGCTGTCTTGAACTCCGCCTTTGTTTCCCTTCTTCTTGGCCATAGCACTCTTAAAGTACAGAACACTCTACTTGGCACAGGCTAGCACGCAAGCAGTTCATACAAGGCACAACTCGTGCCCTTTTGCTGCGGATGATGGTCAACTGGCAAGTGAAGGAGCAGTAAAAACACCCGTTGACCCTTCTCTTCGACAAGACAAGACCTGCCAGATAACTTCAAAAGCTTCGGGGTTCACATCTCGTCTTGAGGTTGTGCTATGTTGCAAGTGACACGGATTGACTATACCCCATTGTAGCAATTCCGACAGTAGCTTTCTTGGCAGCAGAAGATCGTACGACGAGCTGACTATACGCAACATCTCCGACTTGACTGTTCAACATGCTGTCGCAAAAGTGCATTCTGGACGCTTGCAGCTCTGCTCAGACACGGCGACACGCCGTACTAGCATTCTCTGTCAAAAAAGACTACAATGGTTCACCCCATACGCAACGAGAGCAACGGCAACCTGACAGAAGGGCAGTATTGTCAGGCACCACAGCAGGCTACATCCTCGGCCTGCAGGGAGTCCTCCCAGGCGTCGCGGCAGCTGAAGTAGACCTCAGAAAAGCAGTAGCAAGCACTTTTGTTGACTGGTGGAAGAGCAGGCGAACTGTGAATGGTGGTGCCAAGTTACTCAACCCTATCTACGTTGCCCAGCAAAGGTTACAGCAGGCAGCTGCCCTGCTAGATAACAGCGCGGTTGACAGTCAAGTTGCTATGGAGGCTCTGCAGTTGGTGCGATCGTCTTCGCTCAACTGTTTCATGTTCGAGCCCCTGGAATCAGACACAATAGAGACCAAGGCCTCTATACTAACCCAGAAGTATGAATTGTCGGACCCATGCACATTCCGCAGTGAGTCATGAAACATGGGATATTGAGTTTACATATTGCGGTAAAATCTGTTGTTGCTGGGCAGCTGAGATTATAGTAGGTGCCAAATG
Organism: Scenedesmus sp. KT-U; assembly: GCA_029853055.1. NCBI lineage: Eukaryota > Viridiplantae > Chlorophyta > Chlorophyceae > Sphaeropleales > Scenedesmaceae > Scenedesmus > Scenedesmus sp. KT-U. The sequence goes on along the minus strand of JARWLF010001449.1, from coordinate 44 downwards.
TCCTTCTACAAACCAGCATACCAGCGTTCCTTGTGATCTACACA
>JARWLF010001448.1:0-10225 GCA_029853055.1 Scenedesmus sp. KT-U | reverse complement strand
CGCTCTGCTGGGTCCTACTAGTATACTATAATCAGGGTATGCCAACAATAAGCAGTGGAATTGTACACATTTTTGTGGTGATGATATGATGTCAGCAGTAGGTTGCTGTCATGATGTTCACACCCGGGACTGCATATCTGGGTGATGTATTAGGCCATACATGATATCAGATAACTGCTGTCACAAGCACAAGTAGTCCTGTAGTCAGCATGATACAATCAACTGCTTGAAGCTTTTTGTGCTCGTTGTTGGCCAAGTTGCTACCTGGGTGTCAACTTGCTGTACCTCGCTATAATTAGTTTGAATAATACCTAATGATTGCAAAGTCAAGCACATGTTGTCAAGGTGGTTTTCTTGGCGAAGCTTGGTGGGAATGTTGGTCATGCACAGGCTCATTTGAGTTTCTGTACAGCTGCATCATCTGGGCTTTTTGCTATGTCAATAATGTCATAATTGTATCATCACGATACTGCAGGATTGCATGAGTCTGGCTTCTGCTACTAGACAGAAGGATGTAGATGATGATGGCACGCCTCCAGATTATAACAGCTTATGTTACAATGTGATGATCTAGATTGCGTTGCCGTTTTTCCCAGGAATAACTGACTTTGGTTGCAGCTCTTGAAATGGGGTCTGCACAGGGTTTGTGTCCACTGGATTACCAGCTTGCATGCCAGAGCACTGTTGTTGACATGGTGATGATGATGGCAGTAGTGCTATGGGTCATGGGTAGTTTATGTATTCGATGCACAATTGCGATGATGTGACAGCACATGCCGCGGCGCTGCAGCAAGCAACAGCCAAACTTTGTTGAACATGATTGTGCTATGTTACTTTTCCAGCAATATCAGCCATGCAGCACTTGATTGCTGTCAGTAGTCTCCTGCAGCATGCTCCGAGGCTGTGAGGCAGCATGTGCAGCAAACAAGCAGAACGGCTCATTGCAATGCTGCTAGTAGCCCCTTTTTGTAGCACTTGCCGAATTGTATGGCTGGCTAATCAGCCAGCCAAGGATTTGAATCCCAAGCACCTCATGGCCGGAGAGGGTAACTATTACTACTGCCACTGAAAACTGGCAGCGGCTGTGTAAAAGCAAGAGTCGTACTGATACTGATTGTGCTTGACTTGATAGTAGCAGCAGCAGCAGCAGCAGCAGCAGATGATGATGCAGATAGCATGAAGAGCGATTGTTGAACGCAAGTACACAAACATGAGTCAGCTTGTGCAGATCAGCACAAACACAGCAGTGAAGGTCTCTACTGTGAGATGATACAAAGTGATAGCACTGTGGCACAATGGAAAGCTGCAGCTGTCTGTTGCTGCTGCCGCAACATAGTATGTGGTCTGTTTATTGCTGCTGCTGCTGCTGCTTTGCACGCAACAGCCACAAATCTCCCCACGGGAGCTTGATTGAAGCAGCAAGGTAAGTGAGGTAACTACAGCTATTGTCATATAGCCATGCAGTAATGCAGGTGCAGTATTCGCACTCCCTTGATGCTGTCCCTGGCTCTCTGGCACTTGATGCCAGTGACAACTGCCAGCTGAACAGAGAGCAACGACTGCATCATGACTACAGAGCCTTTACATGTTTCGACTTGAGCTTGGAGGAGAATATCAGTCGCGGAAGCGTCAGATAGATTACTGTGAAACCAGTGGGTTGTGAGCCACCGAGTCGCGGAAGCGTGTACGTTCAGGAGGCCTACGTAGCTACAACGCACGTCATGAGCAGAACATGCACGAGAAAATGCCTTGCATTATGTTGAAGCAGTGAACTTGGAACCAACTTCACGATGGAGCTAACGGGCTTGATCAGGTGAGCTCAAGTGCGAACGACGATGACTCTCCAGAGATGCCCATACTGCGATGCAGCCCTACAAAGCACTTTTCTGTAACCTATGTCTTCCCACTGTACAGCTCGGACGCCTCGGCTGTATGGGTCACCCGGCCACAATCTGGCGATTATGGCAAGATACTGAGTCAAGACCCAACATACAATTTACACGCTGAGATTTATCTTCAACGTTGATCATTAGCATGTAGAATATACCGCAAGACTGTTGTCAAGCGCGCGAGCGTTCTGTTCCTACTTGTAATCTGGCCTGCCTTTACCCGATGCCATTGGGGACTGACGCGCCAGCATGGAGCTCAATACGAGCATTGCTAAACTGTCTTTGGTATAATCGTACAACAACAGCTCAAACCAGCAGCTGTTTGCTGATCTTCGGAGCACATTAGGTTAGGATCTGCAATATCTATAACAGCTGTTGCCAGTGCCTGAGCAGTATAGCTCCTGCAACACTACCGTACTTGTTCTATTGTATTTTCTATGAAAGGTCGAGCTGGGTAGCACTGCCTGATATCGTTGGTATGCAGCCATCAGCAGGACTTCCAAGGACTTCCGGGAACCTAATCGACAGGTCGACGGGTCGTACTTGTCACACGCTGTTCTGTGCACGTTGCTGAGCATACTTAGAGCCTCTTTACTGGAGTATTGCAGACACACATAACGCTGCAGATGCTGAGTCATTCCCTCGCTCAGGCTGTGTACACACGACTACCCAACCAACTAGCGGACGGATTTTCTGCACACACGAGGTGAGTGAAGGTATCGCACACGTTTGGGCAACGCACTTTACTTTACTACTGTTATAGTGTGGTATTGTACAGAGACTAGTAGCTCGAAACGCCAAAAGAGTCTACGTCGACTGTTGAGGTGAACAGCGGCTATATCGCTCAGCCTTATTGTTGTGGCGCCATTTTGTGTCGAACACCCTGTTGCCAGTGCCCCGGATACACAGCAAGCCCCCTTACTTTACGACATCATGTGGCGACCAGAAGGCTTGCGAATAGCCAAGACCGAGCCTGTCGCGACATGCTGAACAATGCACTCGGCGCAAGGCAAAGATACGTGTCTGTTCATGCAGCGCCGACTGGCAATGCAGCTCTGTAGGCCTTCCGTACAAGATCTGCTTGTTGCTGCTTGCAGGCCCCTGCCACTTTCAAGGGCGAAAGAACCCTTTCATCACATTTGACCAACCCAGCAATATGAGGGTTCCGCGACTCCTGGCCCTCGTTTCCGGGCCGCTTATTCTGCTGCTGCTGCTGGCAGCTGGTGGCGCTGTCCAAGTTGTGGCAAGTCGTACTCCATTCTTCACAGGGCGCCAGCTGCTGGAAACGACTTGTCCTACACAATCGTCGTGTACTTGCAGCAGTCTGTGCCCCTACGGTTGTACCAGCGTAGCTGATAAAGGAGCTGCCAAGCCAGTATGTACCAACTTGTTTGATGATGATGACGGCGTGCCAGTCCTTCCCATACGCAATGTGGACATCAACACCACTGATCAAGACTTGTGCATGGGTTGGCAGAACAGTGATGCTCTTCGCTTAGCCCCGATGTTCAACACGGTAAGCATACTCTCAGGTTGGACACTGTGAACGGCCCATGAATCTGCTAGAGAGGCACAGCCTGCCAAGCAAACATCATAATCAGGAACTAGCGACAAGAAAACATCGAGCGCGTCATTATTTCCCCCAATAGCGTCCTGCTCTCATCCCAGAGTGCCCTGCTTACAGACGTCATCGCTACCACTGATGTGACAGAGTTGCAAAGCATGCAGCATGGTGGTCAGTACATCGTCCCTGCATAACATGCATAGTGCTGCAGGGTGGCGTTGGTGCTCTCTCCTTTGCTGCATATGAAGTTGATGGCATTGGTGCTCTCCTTTGCTGCATTTTATATGCATATTGTTGACGTCCACTTGCTGTTCACGTGACTTTGTTGCAGGGTCTGTGCACCAACGATCGTTATGGTAACCTGTATGCACTATACAACTGCAACACCGGTCGCATCTGCTTCAAGGCTACCAGCTGTGTGGGAAAAGTTGATGTAGAAGGCTCCAATGGTATCCCAGTTTCTGGCTTTGCATGCCCAGGAGTTGCATGTGGCTGTGCCAGCGCTGCCCAGGCGCAGGCAGAATGCACTCCATTTGATGATACTGAGACAGGTAATGACTGGTTCTTCTTGACGAATCCATGCAATACCACCTCCCCCAAGATACAAGTCAACCTACAAGGCTCCAGCCCTAATCCAACTGTTCTAGGTCATGTAGTTTCAGGCTGGGAGACTTGCATCGAAGCTGCGGCAGATACTGTGTGGACCGTTTATGCACACTTTAACGTTCGTGTCGAAGATGCCAGCAAGGCGAGTGGCTTTGACAGTAAGACAATCGCCACCCAATTCAACTCACAACCTCCACAAATCAAGTTCAAGACCCCAGTGTGTAAGTACCTGCGCAGCTGCATAATGCTTAAGCAGTGTGCACTGCTAGACGTTCAGCAGTGTTGTTTAGGAACCATCGCCCTTGCAAGATGTCCCCACTGTGCGTAGCTGTGCTTGATCACCAGGTGCCTGGAAGCATGTCAGCGTGATCAGGGCGCGTGTCTGTCAGCAATTACTGCTTGCAAATGGTCTGCAAAACCTTTGGCTGCTGCCTATGTGCACAGCTTCTTGCAGGAGGAACTCCGCACAACATGTGCATTCATCGTTGCTGCTGCTGCTGTCACTGCTGCTGCTGCTGCTGCCCTACCTGCAGGTCCCACCAGTACCTGTCCTTCGGTGTCTGGGAGCCCTGTCAGTGTGTGCCCTGATGACCCGTCCGTCACTGCTAGCTTCACCATGAGCTCCAGTGGAGGAATAAGCATCACCTACACCTGTCCCAATGGCACCTCAGTGACAGAGACGAGATCCTCAGCTGTAACCAACGAAGTACTGCCAGTCACGTGTGTAAGGCCAACAACTGGTTGGAGTAGTTTGAATCAGATCAGTATTTCAGTCCAGGAGTCCACTGCCAGCAATCCACCCTGTAATGCAGCCACTGCAACTGCGAGCATCACTGTGAAACCTCAGTTGACCGTGACTGTAGAAGCTGTTGGCACTCCAGCCAGGATTTGCTACAATGCAACCACAGCGGTGGCGAGATTCAATGTTACTCCGAGTGATACTTCAGCAACCCTGTCATACCAGCTGGACTCCGGTTGCACCAACACGACATCAGGTAGGTGCAAAATACACGCACGGCCAGCCAGCAGACCACAGACACACATGCACTTCAGCAGCAAGTAGAACCTATGGATCACATGAAGCTGTGTTGTGATTGCATTCTGAACAAGGCACATTCTGAAGGCAGCGCGAGCCATGCATGTCCTAGCTGCTTGTATGTCTTAGCTGGCCCCAGATTGAACCATTGCGTCATACTGTGAGAGCTATATCCGGTCAGCTCTTGTAGAACCTGTATTGACAGTCAGTCATTCTCAAACTTGCCAGTTGGACGTTTGAATAAATGACTCAATTGCACACAACGGTATGCACTTTCCTGCAAGAACATGATCATGTTTGCTATTGTCATGTAGTAGCATGCCTTGTAAGCATACTGCTGCTTGTCTGCCTGGCTGACTGATCGCAGCAAGTGGTTCCTCTACTATCGTCACTGTGACGTGTACCAATAATGCCCGCTACACGTCAGCTGTCTCCATCAGGCTGGGTGTCACCGCAACCAAGACCGGCAGCTGTCCTGATTCTGACAGTCTAACCCAGACTGTTAATGTCCGTGGACCTCCCAGCCTCACAGTGACTCCACCATCGGGTGTCTGTGTGTCAGGAGCCCAGTACACAGCGGTATTCACGTACGTACCGACCAACTTGAATGCTCCCGGCAACTGGACCCCTACTGTGACACCACTGACAATCAGTGGGACTTCCACAACCGCAGTGACATGCACAAGTGAGTTTTGCAAACATGTACACATGAGGCTGTCCATGCATGCATGATCTGCTACGGTAGGATGAGAGCTTAGTATGCAAGGGCCGCTCACTTGTCAGACTTGATAAAGTAGTTGACGAGGTCGTCAGTGTGGTTGCTCGCTCACAGCAGACCAGCAATGCAGCATCTGTTGGTGTGGTAATCCAGATTGAAGTGTAAGGTATTGGCAGTCTACTGAATGATGCAGGGGCTACTGCCCAAGCCAGTTCAGCATAAGCTACAGAGTCCTCATACATTGCTTCAAGGAATGATACATGACCAGACATCAAATACATCGACATCATCATCATGCCAACATGATCACCATCATCAAAAACATCATCATTAATCAGGAGCATAGTCATCATCTTGTAACACATGCCTGTTCGATCCTGTGCCTGCAGCCCCTGTCTTCGACACCAGAGCAAGTCCCCGCACCGTCACCACAGTGTGCAGTGTGGCTGCTGGCAGCAACATTGCTGCTGGCAGCAACTTTGAGACAAGTGGCGTTGACTTTGGTGGGGTCAGACTCAGCATCACTGCCAAGGACAAGTGTGGTACTGCCCTGGCACCTGTGACCGCCACAGTCAATGTCCGCGTTGCTCCATACATTGATGTCAGGGTTGCAAGTGCCCCAGCTGTGTGTGAGACTGCAACCAGGGCGGTGGCTGTCTTCAACTACACAGCTGTACCCAGCACTCCCAATCCAACCTGGATTGTTGAGAGCCCCAGTGGTTGCAACAATCCAGTGGTAGATACAGGTATGATATCGTCATCTCAGCAGCCATACTTAGTGCATGTCTGCCACATATAAATATACTGTAACACTCAACCCAATGAAGCCGTTAGATTGACTGCTTTGGCATAGATTATGCAAGTTTACACACACAAGCAAGTGTTGTGACAGTATTGAGGTTCAAGTGCTACACAGCTGTATGGACAACTGAAAACACAACTGCTGAGTGCTTCTCGGCAATATCGGGTGACTCAACCTGCTGAGTATAGTATGATATTGATCCAGAACCCAAGATCAGCTATCTATCAGCTTGTGGTGCTACACAAGAACCTTACTGTTGCTTCCTTTGCCTGGTGATCCCTCATGCTCACTGCTGCTGCTGCCGCAGGGGCCAAGACGGTCACCGTCGATTGTCCCAGCTCCACTGGTAGTAGCACCAGCATCCGGCTGAATGGTACTCTGGCATCCGGCAACTCCCTTTGTGACCCAGCTTCAGATGAAGCTACTGCCACAGTGCCGAATGTGCCTCAAGCAAACCTGACTCTTGTTGCACCTGCAAACAGCACGGCTTGCTTTGGCGTGAACAACGTGTCTGCCGTGTTCACTTACACTGTGGAGGATCAGACATCGTTGACCTGGTCGGTGACGCCCAACACCTGCTCCTTCACCAATGGTGAGTGCCTAGGTTGTGTTTTGTCTCAATTGAGCAAGTGACAATCATGATTGTGTATTAAATGAATTGTGTTGTGATGGTAAAGCACAAAAACTGCTGCCAGGAGAGCATGTACAGCATAAACGCACTTGCAGGCTACTTTCAAGATACAGCATGTGTATACCTTGCTGTACCTTGCTCGCCACCACGTCACAAGCATTGAGTATTGCACCCTGGTGACCTGCATTGCATAGTGGCCTGCTTGATGCTGCAGCTGATATTTCAATGTTGGTGCCTGCTTGGAAGGTGCTGATAAGGTGTTGGTGGGTGTATTGATGTTACTTTGCCACATGCTTTAATCTGTTTGCACTTCCTGCTCTGCAGACTCAACCACCGTCACAGTGACCTGCCCTGCTCCTACTACCGCTGGAGCATCCGTAGAAATAACACTCACTGGCACAGCAACATCCCAGAGCCCTTGTGTGATCGTCACAAGGACAGCTACCACCAAGATAACTCTGGATCCTGCTCCAACTGTCTCCGTGGTGCCGACTGGAAGCGGCCCGTTGTCGTCTTGTGCTGACGTGGATCTCACGGCTCAATTCACCTATAGCATCTCAAGCAATGTCGGTGGCAGCGTGACTACTACTGCCTACGTCACGGTCAACGGAGTGAACACAGCTTGCACCACAAGCCCGCTTGGTTCATCTACAGGTGATAGAAGATATCAACATACACACGCATTTGCTTGTAATCTTGTAGACTTTGAAACTGCTTGCCAGTGTCAATTTATGAGCAAGGGCAACACACTATTCTGTTGTACGACCTACTGCATGTGAAGAGCAAGTGTCACCTGGTTGGCTGCTTGTTGTCGCAGGCTCCGCTGATTTGCGAAAATACACGCTGACACTAAGTGTCTGCATCAGTGTGGTACAGCAGTTTACCTCTGTACCTCCTGCACCTGCTGATCAACTCAGTGAGATATCCCTTCCTCCTCAATGTGTGCTGAACTTTCATTGCTTGCAGTGTTGACATCTGCAAACCCAAGTGGTACCCTCACCGTCACATGCCCTGGACAGGCTCTGAGCTCAACCCCCAACATCACTGTCATCATGGAGGTCAACAGAGCCAACTGCGCTTTCAAGGCATCAGCCAATGCCTCAGTGACCTTCAATCCACTTTCCTGCTGCGCCTCTGACACCAGCTATGCCGGCCTGGTGAATAGTACCAATAACATCACACGGGAGAAATGCTTCAGAGATACGGACTCTTCCTGTCAAGTGGCAGATGCAAGTAAGACATCTCAGAACTGGGGCTTCTACATTCCATACCCATCTATCACTGCAGGAAAGGACATGAGGCTCATTGCAGCGGCTGGAGGGCCTAATTGCAGCAGAGGTTACGAAGTGGGAACAGCGAGCTTGCAGTGCAGAACAGAGGGTACGACCAAACTGGTTGTGACTGCTACAGTCAGTAACTGGCTGGGTTCAACCTTTGAAGGCCAGCATTACTATGTTGGCTGCCAGCCTGTGACGGATTGCACACCCAACAACTTTGGTGGCTATACTCCAAGAGGGGGTGCAAAATGTGTCGTCGGTGGTACAAAAACAAGACCAGATAGCGGCACCATTGTCAGCTGTGGAGGAAGCTTCCCAGGAGATACGACTTCGAGCACAAACACGGCATCTGGCATAAGGACACAAACCTTCTCAATCGATGTGCTGCTTTCAGCAAGTGCTACGACTGGCTGCTCTTACTGTGATCAGGTAATCTTTGTGCTGCATCAGGGTGGCGACTACAGGGGCGATCCAAGCTTGGGCCAGTGTGGTTGGTATACTGCAGCGCAGGCCAGCAGGTCAGCTAGGCTCAGCACAAAGGGCAGAGGTAAAGGAAAGGGAAAAGGCAAGGGAAAGGGAAAGGGAAGGGGAAAGAGGGGTAATCCATAGAGGATGAATAGAGTTCAATCATAGCCTGACAGTGTCTAGAACTGCTTTGTACATTGTGCTTAGGCATGTTGCATAGAGGTGGTTGTGCAGCACCACGGCTGCCACAACAACTAAACTTCCTGACATGTTTTAGGGGGAGAGTCATTGTACAGCTGCCCAGGATCTGTCACACACGGCTTGTTGTTGCCTGTTGGGTTGTGAGTTTTGGTGTAAGCAGGGTGCTTCGGCTTGATGCTTTGGCCTGATCTACACTTCTGTCTCTGGGACAGAACTTGTTGGTTTGCCGTGAGTGCCGAGACGCCTTACTTTTCTGGAAACAGTCTCGGCACTCACGAGCTTGTTCTGCAGTCGTTCTCACACTATGCAGCAGCTTCTTAGCCTGTTCCTGTGCTGCTACAGCGTGGCATACTATACTAGTAGAAGCCTCTGCCGCCCCTTATCTTCCTAGCAGTACTGCTTTCAAAAGCCCTTTCAAAGGCCCTGTGATAGACGCTCTTGCAGGATTGTTTGCCTCTGGTATGTCTTTGCTGTCTTTCAGGCATGTCAGAGAACAGCTGCGATATGCAAACTGTTGGCTCGGGTTTGGTTTTGAGTCGGTACATAATCACGGCTGGTGTTCACTGTTTTCTCTATGTGCACTTGCATCCAAATCTTCACTTTCACGTGCAACGCAACGTTGGGATTTCTACTGGCATACTAGTATACATAGATGTACATAGACTGTTGTTGTACATGCATTGCTGTTGGTAGCACAGATCGTGTCACCGCCATGTTGATGATGCAGATAGCAAGACCATTTTGTCCTGTCATGAAGCTCATTGCGTTGGTTGTGAGTCGCTTGTTTGTTACTTTTTGAGCCTTGTCCAACAGCTGCTGCCTGCCACATGAACTGTCTGAACCTGGTGTCAAGACCCTGAGCTACAACTGTGGCCGGTGTGAAACTAGTTGCCTTGGCATCTTGCATGCTGCACAACACTGCAGTTTCCGCTTGCTTTTGGGGATGGTTGAAATGCACTGGACATGGCTGTTTGCTTCAATGCTTTGTGCGTCAGCACACCAGCTTGTGCTACTGACTTTGGCAAGTTGAGGCTTT
>JARWLF010001447.1:0-12068 GCA_029853055.1 Scenedesmus sp. KT-U | reverse complement strand
GAGTCCCAGGAAGCTGGTGTAGACAGGTTCACATCAGGGCTGCTCACCTCAATGCCCTTGTTCTTGTCCAGCGTTTGTGTTGTAAGCACGTACAGAGGTGGAGCCACTAGCTTCATGCGCACTGGACAGTCTTCTGTGCTGGCTGCTTCTGCTGCGCGCATAGCGTCCCGGATGCGTTCTACACCATCATACGCAAAGCAAGTAAGTTCAACATCTGCTCGGATCTTCAGAGGCTGTGGGGTCATGCGGCGCTTGATGTTTTTCAACAAGGCCTCTTTGACCTGCACAAGAGTAAACAGGACAGAGCTCAGCAGGTAGTTGACAAGCATTCCTGACAGCGCGACGGCTAGCAGCATTACACGCAGGCGTGCGACTTTTGCTAAACGTCGTGGCTCAGATAGGCAGTTGCCTGACAGACGTTGCAGTGAGCAGCCACCTGCCACCTTTTCCCAACTGCTGAAGGCTGATATTTACTGCCTGGCTGCATCTGTGTTTTCTGAGGGCAGCTGTTCTTGCTGTCCTGGTTGATACTCACTGCTGGTGTGTATACTGTGAGAGGCCCCCGCTCTTCGTCTAACCGAGTAACAACAGCTGCTCCATCATCCTGCACCATGAGCTTGAACGCCTCGAAGGCATGCCCGAACATCTTATACAGTGGCCATGCGATCTGCTTGTACAACTCCTGCAATAGGCAACAAGACACAAAAAGCACAGATTGTTACTGCTAGTATCGCCTGCACAAATCGCCTGCAAAGATCTCGCTGAAGAAAGCAACAACGGCACAGTCAACTCCATTACATCACACATCTCCAAGCTACAGTGTGGCTGCATAAGCGCATGGTATTGTGTAGGCCTTGAGGTCTATAGAGAGCAACAACAACTGCTACTACAGCACTTGATACTGGAGTATGACCCGTGCAACATACCTCTAGGTTCTCGCCTGTAGTTTCTGCTACATGTCGCATGATAGAGTGCACCATCTTTGACTTGTTGAACCTTTCCTCGCACCCGCTGATGTCTTCAGGAGATACTCGTCTGCAGGCATGACACACGAGAGTGCAGGCAGCATGTGTGCAGTGTGACAAGGGTTTGCAAACACAGCATGATTCTGTTTACAAGTGTACTACGAGTGATATGAGTGCTTAATGGCCCATGAGAACTATCACTGTAACCTACTGAAATTGCCATACTTCTGAGCAGAACATTCACAGCCAGCAAGGTCGGCAAGGCTCTGACTGCTATCGACTCCTGATGCTGCATGATGCTGCATGACGCTGCCCCAAATTCTCACCGCTTTGAGAGATCAATGTATCCCTTGTCCTTGTCTACTCGCAATACCATGACTGGCTCCTGACGACCAACCTGTAACCACGAGATAGCCAGTTGCTTGGTAGACAAAATGCACACACTGCTGTTGCTGCATCCGTATAAGGTCAATGACATCGATGTGCTGATGCCACTGATGGTTGGTGACGTGCTTATCCGAGTATAACCAATCTCCTCCCTATCTGGTAACGATACTACAGCTGCTGCTTACCTTGATCAGCTTAGTGATCGACCTGATACGTCTGCGTGACAACTCTGATAGCAGAATCATTCCTTCAATGCCATTATACTCTAGCAAAGATACGTAGGCTCCCATCTCTGCTATTGACTTAACCTGCAGCACAGGCAGCAACTACTGTGTCAGTTATCCCTGAATACTCTGACCTCAGAGCTCGTTGGACGGCAGCGGGTTGATCAAAGGCCAAATCCAGCGTTATGAACTCCCACATCCTGTTCATCAAGCATGCCTGCATCTGTTGCGTATACGTTGTACCACTGCAACACTCACTTTCATCCACTTCAGGATATTTGGCTTCATACATACGACAGTCCTGATGGACCGACATACTGAATAGTCTGAGAAAAACTCCGAGATACTATGAACACCAGTGCAATCACTGCCGCCTCCTACTTCTAAAATCGCTTAAGCCGGCTCGAAAGTCAGCACCAGCAAAGTATGTTTGTATTTCTGCAAGTCATTGCAGCTATCGCTGTTGAAGGTGCGATCTGCCGTCCTGTGTAGTGCGTAGCAGCGGGTTTCAGGTTCACGAGAATTCAAAGCCAGCATTGCCTGCGATGTTCAGAAGTCTGAAACTGGTGCAGTGCTTTTCGTTGGCATTCACACGTTCCGTTGTGCTGCAACACGACTTCAGACGTTGTATTGATGCGAGGGACAGCACGTTGCACGCTCTATGTGACTTTTTTCTCCACGTATAAACGTCTTACCATAAGTATTTACAGGAATCTCTGGGCTTGCTTTGCACCGGGTTAGAATCTGGTACAGGTGGCTTGGCTTTGATGGCGCGACGTACTACAGCCATGCTGTGATGCCTCTTTGAGTCTTGTTGAATATTGGTGTCACCCGAGTTTGCACCGGACTTAGATGCGTCCAAGTGACGGTGGCAGCTATAATATGCAGCAAAAGATGCTGCAGGTGTTGCAGGACGTGTGGGGCTATACTGCCTTCAGGTGTGCTGAGGCTTCCAGCCATGTCAAGTGCTGGCATAATGTCCTTTGGAGCCAAAGCTAATACCTTGGTATACATCTACCCTGGTCCCATTTCAACTTGTGTAACATGCGGGCATTACGGTTGGACTGATTGGTCAGGGGTCACACAGGCACAGCAAGTACAGCTGGGAGGATGATTACAGCTGTTGTGCTTCAGGGAGCCCCAAGACTCTGTCATTGCGAATGCACTGGCTGGCAACGACGGTCTCGTCGTGATGGCCACAGGAGGGGGCAAGAGTCTATGCTACCAGGTCCCTCCACTTGTGAGCGGTGCGTAATAGCAGCTGCTGATGAAAGTTCATCAGCAGCAGTCTGAATGCGTAATAGCAGCTGCTGATGAGTCTCTGCATTCAACAGGGTCTGCGCTTGGTGCTGTAAGCGTAGCTGGTTACTGGTAAATCTATCTTCAGTGATGTCACAAATTGATTGGTTGGTTCCAAACAGGGCCTGTGTTGTGTGTGTATGCAGTAACCTTGGAGCATTTGTGATGTGCAAATTGACCTGCAGGACAACCTTGTGTGGTGGTATCTCCGCTGATCTCGCTCATGGAGGACCAAGTAGCAGCACTCAATGCCAGGGGTGTACCAGCAGCATTCTTGGGCAGTGCACAGACCAGCACAGAGGTGGGGCATCAAGGAATAACTCACTCCATTGTTTGGTTCGCCGAGTTGGTTTGTTTACACCAGAACATTAGAGCAGCAACAGGTCACGAAATATTTGCTTTGCTTGCGGAAGAGACGCAGCACTATACAAGGTTTAAGTAACACAACAGCTGATCAGAGTGATGTACATGAGGTCCTGCAGTGTCCACTGACATACCTGACGATGATGGTTCTGCATAATTGCTGTGTAGGTGAAGCGCAAAGCCTGGCAGGGTGAGTACAAGCTGATCTACATCACACCTGAGCTCGCCAGCAACCAGCCATCCCAGCTACAGCAGCTGCATGCACAGAAGCGCATCGGTTTGATAGCAGTGGATGAGGCACACTGTGTGAGCGAGTGGGGACATGACTTCAGGCCAGACTACAGGCAGCTGGGCTGCCTTAGAAAGGCACTGCCTGGGGTGCCTATCTTGGCTGTCACTGCGACTGCAACGCAACGAGTACGGCAGGTGGGTGCAGGAGTGCTGGGTAAGTGCCACTGCCCATGTGGTCCGTTTGGTAGCTTGGCAGGGGAGCTCATCGTCAGTTGTACTTCATTCTGCTTAATCCCAGAACACAATCAGGAGTCTGCCTGCCTTTGCTGTACAGGACATCTTGAACAACCTTGGTATGGGCAGAGCAGGCAGCCCCCAGCTCAAGCAGTGGATGATGTCATTTCAGCGCACAAATCTGCACTTGTCAGTCCAGGTGAAGGCAGGTGCAGCAGCTGCAAACAATTTGTCGGCATTTGTTGCAGAAGCCCGAGAAGCTCAGGCCAAAGGGTCAAGGTTGGAATCAACTCTCGTATACGCACAGACTGTCAGAGAAGTGGACGAGATTGCTGCACACCTGCAAGCTAAGGGTGTATCAGCTGTCAAGTGAGTGGTGGCTTGAGAACCATGCTTGTACAGCCTGCTTCACGGCCTGCACTGAATGTACTGAGCACCCTTGTGTGCTAGATGACCTGCCCCCAAATCGTGTTTGCTGGTTGTATGTATATCTATTGAGTTGCACTGGCACCATACATCAGCATCATGATGGTGGGGTGTTTCAGCTCTGCCTCCACACATGTAGAGGAGCTGCATAGTCTGGAAAGCATGCCGGTGTCAAAGCACTTCTGCTGCTGCCACCTCTTGGCTCAAAGTTGTGCGGTGTCAATAGTTCTCTGACGGCTGTGCTGTAGGTACCATGCCAAGATGCCTGTCAGTGAGCGCATGTCTGCTCACCGCGCTTTTCAACGGGATGATGCAGCAGTCATGGTGGCTACTGTTGCCTTTGGCATGGGTATAGACAAGCCCAATATCAGGCGCATCAAACATTTTGTAGGTGGACATGGGTCGCTCAGCACCGTCATAGCATTCTATGATACAACACAGGCACCTGACAATCTGTGTTCTGCCAGCAGACTGCCCATGGGTCGCATACTTTCAAAGCTCGATTGCTGCTGGTTCGGCTTCTCAACTGGATGTGGTCTCGATGACATGCTGTCATGAGCATCAGTACCCGGCATCATCGGTGACATGTTGCTGCCGTGTATGTTCAGGGCATACCATCCAGTCTAGAGAGTTACTACCAGCAAGTTGGTCGCGCTGGCAGAGATGGACTGCCATCAACCTGTTGCCTCATGTGGGGCCCGCAAGACTTTACTGTAAGCTATTGCCTGCACTGTGACAGTTTGTTGGTAGCTGGGCTGGTACGTATGCTTTGCGGTCATTGCTGAGGCACTGCCTTGCCAAGTGTGGTTCACCTGCACTCCAATAAGGCTGTCTGGAAGAGATGCATCCCAAGTATGTGCGCAGGAGACTCCTGTAGACTCAACTCTGCTACTCTTTGCCCAATCTGCAGACCATGGACTTGATTCGCGGGGCTCAGGGCTTGTCAGGCTGGAACCTTGAGAGTCATTCTCGAGGTATGTCTGCGCTCAGAACATACACCAGCAGTGGATCCTGCAGACATGCCCTGCTGGTCAACTTCTTTGAGCCGGACACCTTGAGGCAGGATGGGCCCTGTGAAGGCGGATGTGACAACTGTCAACGCAGGTGATGCACATCAGTCTCCCTCCTGTTTGTGCCTTGACACAGAGCATATCAGTTGCAAGACTCAGCAGCCACAGGACGATGTGCTGCAGTGTACCAGGCTGGTGACACGGCTTATGCCTGCAGCAAGCGTTCATGCCTGTCCATCACCCATTCAACTGGCGTGGTTGCCTCTTGCAAAAAACCCTTCAGGCTGTAATACATGGGTGTTGTTGGTGGATATGCCTGCAGGACAGCGGCTGCAGCAGCAGCTGCTGCTGCTGGTGATAGCCAATCAGCTGATGGCGTTCCTGCTGGACAGACAGATGTAACAGAGCCTGCCAGACTGCTGGTTGCTACTGTCAAGGCGCTGAAGGTCAGATATAACAGGACAATCATGTGCACATGCAGGTCGTGTAGTACTTGCAACATGAAATTTGTTTGACTACTTTTGCCAGCATATCTGCACCAAATGCACCAGCGTTTGTGGCAGTGCTATCTGTTACGAGTCAGGGAGAACCCTGAGTACAGCTTGGTGTATGTTCTCAACAAGCAGGGTTGTTGATAAACGGGTTGCTGCACAGCTGAGGCTACTGCTTCGTTGATCCGCTGTCAACCAGGGCCACCTCTGTATGTCATTTATATGGTTGCAGAACTGCTATGGCACTGCCCGTGCTGTGTCTGTGCTCCGTGGCAGCAAGGCCAAGAACATCGAGCGCTGGATGATGGAGCTGCAGGATCACCATGACAATCCACTGCATGGTGCTGGCAGCAACCGCAGTGATGACTGGTGGAAAGGTTTGGCCGGAGTGCTAATGGGAGAGGGGTACCTGCAGACACTTCACAAGTCAGTAAGTCACTTCGATACATGCAGCTATGGCATCAACATGCAACACAGTATCTGGGTACACTGTCAGTGTATATAAGCAGCTGCAGCTTCTGTAGTGGCAGTTGCATTAGCTCAATTGTCTCAGTCTATAATCTGCATCATCCTGGTGATGCAACATGAGCCGCTGATCCGCCTGATGCTCTGTTGTCATACAGAATGCGTCCGGGGCATCATGGAGTGTGCTACAAGTGACAGCCAAAGGCCAGCAATTCCTCGGTAACGCAGCCACCAAGATACAGGTGATGTTGCCGCTGCACATGGAAGCAGAAGAGTCCAAGAAGCAGCGGCAAGAAGCAGCTGAGAGGCAGAGAGCAGCAGCAAGGGAGGCAGCACAGCAGCAACGAGACGAGATTGAGGCTGAGAAGGAAGAGCTGATGGCTGCATTGAAGGATACCAGGAAGCAAATAGCAGACACTTTAAACCAGGTACGACATGTTGCTCAGGCAGCACGTGACACCGAGGCTGCTTGAATATGGCTGTTGCTTCTTGATGCACTCCATGAATGCATATGTCAAGATCATCCACATTCTGGGTCACTCCCACTGCGCACTGAAGAGCTTGCTGTTGTGCACGTGCAATACACGGTGCTTTGCAGGCTCCTGACACCCTGGTGAACGACGCCACTCTCAACCAGTTGAAGGAGCTGCGTCCAACAACTGATGATCAACTCATGCTAGTCGGTGGCTTTGGTGCGAAAGCCCTGATGCACTTTGCAGTACCACTGCTTCAAGTAGTCAAAGACTTCTGTGACCGCAGCAAGCATCTCAAACCAACAACAGATTGGCACGTTGTGCGGCGCAGTAGAGATGCAGCTCGGCAAAGAGGTCTGCAGCAGGCAAATGGTCAATTTGCCCAGTGGAATGGCCAGCAGCAGGAAGATGCAGCAGACGGTATGTTCTCAGAGTTTGCTGCACAAGCACATAGTGCAGCAGGGCAGGTACAGCAAGGGGTTGGGCATCTGAACGTACAGTCTACTGGGGGGTGTCAGCCTGTTGCTTATGGGGTTGCTGCAGGCGCTACACTGGTGACAGATATGCAGGTGTACCAGGTATGCTGCGGTGTGATGATGGCGCCATATTCAAGACTGCTGTGTTATGCAGCTGCTGTGCCATGTGGTGGTCATGCTTGTTAGCGTCTTTACGGTCTGCTACGCACTGTGACCATGTGATTCAACATCTTCTAGGCACATGCTTGTGTCATCTTCAGCATGATGTGGAGAAGTCGCCTGAATCATCCACGTGACTTTGGTTGCCTGCATCACAGCAGCAGCAGCAGCAGCACATCTATATGGCAAACAGTCTGCCTGGTGCTTCATTGCAGCAAGTACTCTGTGCGACCTGCTGTATCTGTGTGTTGTGCAGTCTTTCCTTGACAGCAAGGTTCTGGGTGAACCCAAGGGAGCTGCCAATGCTGCCTGGGACAGATACCAACTGGGAGAATCAGCAGAGCAGATCGCCAACCAGCGTGACAAGCCCATACAGGTGCAAAAAGACAAAGTGGTGTTCCGGTGTTGTTCATCTGCCTGTTGCCTGGCATTCAGGGTGCCTGGAAGATATATGTAGCCCTGCTCAACTTGGCAATTGAGCTCAAGGGTTTAGGATGTCTGCCCAGACCATGGGTGCACATGTTGTCCCCTGGTGACGGAAATTGTCAAAGTCAATGTTTGCCTTCAGCTGCTCAAGCCCGTGCAATGGCAATCTGCTGGCCGCTTTTCACTGGGTGTGCAGATGTCCACTGCTGTTGGTTACCTGGCAGAAGCAGCAGCAGCAGCTGGAGCATCTGGTGGCTGTCCTCAGCAGCTGTTGCAGCGCATTCAGCAGGATGCTGGTCTGGCAGGGAGCTCAGCAGCTGAGCAGATGTTGTGGAAGATACTACCTGTTGTGGCAGGAGAGAGAACATCATTGACGACCATCAAGAAAGCGTTACCAGATGATGTGACTTACGGGCAGATCAAGGTGGGCCTGATGCACCTCAATGATCCATGATCTGTTGTTTGAGGTGTGCATAGCAATAAAAGAATTATGACATTTGCATCCAGAAAGATGGCATAGAGAGACTGTAACAGCACATTCACCACCAGCCCTTGCAATACTCGCTACCATGGTTGATGCACAACTGCAATCAGAGTGACGTTACTTGACGTGGTAACACAGCAGTCGGCAAAGACTCTACCGCACAGAAACCCTCACCCAATCGACCCAACGTGTATTGACGATATGGTATACTATGTGGCAAATCTTGTAGGTTGTAGCAGCATTGTTATCCCTTCAAGCCCTGCCTCAGCTTGATCTCAACAGCTGCCCCCTGGAGCCTCCATCAGTGCAAGTTGAGCGCTCAGTGGTCCTGGAAAAGCTGCTTTCACTCCCAGGCACTAGTGCACAGCAGCTGTATAGAAGGTGGAGAGCAGGGGTGCCATTGGCTGTTGTAGGGACACTTGACAGCAAGAATATGCAGGTAGGACTACCACCAGCAGCAACAGTTTCTATCCTCTGCACATGTTTACAGCCAAATGAACACATTCTTTGACATATGCGGCTGTACGCCAGAAGACCGCCCTCTGTGATGTGGCAAGATTGACCTGACAATTTGATGGTCTAGGAGAGGACACACATGCACCGGGCTGATATCATGGCACCAGCTAGTTGAGTAGCGGTCAACTGCTCCTGCTCACAGCTGCTCCCATGTGCCTTCTCTCCTTCTACAGTTGCAAGCAGTGCTATCTGCTGTGGCCGAGATGGCAGCAGCAGGGTACCCAACTGATCCACAGCAGCTAGCAGATGCAGCTCACTTGCATGAGGCTGCAGCACTTGAGATCGCTGCAGCAATCATTAGCTGCGGTCAGACCGGCATACAAGCAGTGAAGCAGCAGCTGGATCCCCATGTGGGATATGGTCAGATCAAGGTTGTAGCAGCATTGATGGCTGTCAAGGGTTTGTGGTTTAGTCCAGAAGCAGTAGCAGTGAGGGAGCTTGAGGGTTTAGTTGACTTGGAGGCTGAAGGGGAGGACCTCCAGCAACAGCAGCAGCACCATCAACAAACAGAACAGCAGCAGCAACAACAGCAGCAGCAAGCTGTACAACAGGCAGATGAAATGCAGGTAGACAGTGCTGCTGGTGCTTTGCAACCCCCACAAGTTGCACAGAGAGATCTGCTGTTGTCCCAAGCAACAGCACCTTTACAATCTGCTGGGAATGCAGCCAGTGACCCATTGAACGTAGATGCACTCGTAGAGTCAGCAGCTTCTCAGCCATCATCAAGGGAAGCACTAGGTGAACCTGAAGCTCCTGGAATGATTGGTGGCACAATCTACACGACCAGGCCTACAGCTCAGAAGAGGGCCGGCTTTACCTTGGGCAACAAATCGGGCAAACGCAGGCGCCCAACTGCCATTGCACCACCAGCAGCAGCAGCACCAAGTACAGCCGTATCTGCAGCAGATGCGCCAGTGGCTGCTGCAGCACAAGCAGCAATGCGAGCAGCGGTGACGCCTGCAGGAGGTTTGACTGCAGTCACTCCAGCACCAGAGGCCAGGCAGCAGGAGAGTAGGCGTGACAGCACGCTGATGTCTCCTCCACCACCTGTGTCAGCAGCAAAAGCGGCATCACAGTCCATGGCTACTCCAGCTGGCGCAATAATGATATCACAGGAATCAGTGCTGAAGTTGTTGTGGTCTGGGGGTTGCACAGCTGCGCAGATTAAGGATAAGTTGGGTGTCAACGGTGTAGCGCAGGAACAGCAGCTGCAAAGGGTTTTACAGGCTCTGATAGAGGCTGGTGATCAGGTCTGTACCACGCCTGCAAATAGCAAGGTGGATGTCTATGACAACTGCGTTAGATTCATAGCCTTTTGAGCAGGATGTGCCCTTATTTTTGCTGTCTTGCGTCACAGAACTACAGCACACAAAGAATCGTGGTCTTGTGCTGGTCACAGGGGCCAAAGCGTGTGGGCAGGCACCATGATGTGCAGAGTCAGCGTTTACGTAAATTACTGTCTTGCAAACGATCAGACTCCCGTCTACACAAGATGCAGAAAACAGTGCTTGATAACAAGTACACCAAGCATTCCAGTCCAGTATGGTCCAAGCAGAGCGAGGGCGAATAGCGCAGACCATATTTTCTGCCAGACGCAACAGAGTGCATACGCAGTCAAACCGCATCGCTCAGCTGTAAGGACCATTTCAAATTCAAGGCTTGTTATAGATGTGCATACGTTGTTGAGATCCATGTCAGTACCGAATACTGACACAACAGTGGAGAGCAACCTTTTGGTCACTGCCCGTGCCTTCCTCTCTACGGATGCGCTGGGTTGTGTATGACATTCGAGATCAGACTTACGAATGATGTAGACAGCTGCGTATGTGGCCGGTTACACTCTTTATCTTGGTGTGCTGCTTGCAAGGTAACCTTGGTACCAACTACTGCCGCACTGTGGTTTGCCAGCGATGGTGACTCTGCAGCATGGTCAGTTGACACCAGAAGCTCCTTATGGTTGGTAGTTAGCCCTTGCACAGCACGCCTGAGCAAATCTGTCCGGGATGATGCTCATCAGGTGTATTTAGCACTACTGAAACTTTCAGCCTGGCAGGGGAGGTACAGCACTGATTCATTGTGACCCTGACTGTAAGCAAGCCGATTTATCTCTTCCAATGTCCTCTGTGTCACGTTTCCAGCGTTCTCAGGTATATTGGCTCTCACTGCAGTAGAGCTTGTAGAAGACAAAGCCACCTGTGGTGCACACCAAATCAACCACATCAGGTGCACACTGCAGCAGTCAGCTGACGAGCAGGAACTCCCATACATCTCAGCTTTAGCTCTACGGTGGGATGACGGAAAGCAGCAGACACTGTGCAGCAAGAGCCGCAAGGCCAGGCGAGTTCAAAGGGGGCGAAGCCGCAGCAGTGCAGTCGAGCAGAACAGCAACAGCACCGGCACCATCAACAGACACTTCATGCTTGCTCGCGGTGACGCATTCTACGGCGTACGAGTGTGCTACGACAGCTCCCAGAAGCGGTTGGTAGGACTTATGTTGACTGCAGCATCGGGGCAGTTCGTCTGCGGCAACATTTGGAGGTATCCTCAGTGGTGTGTCAGCAGCAGGACACTCACAGCAGCGCCTTTGTCCCACATAGGAGCTACTTGTGCTGCTGAGGGGCTGTCAAGTATCAATCAAGTGTGCTGGAATAAGTACTACATCCCACAGCAGCCGCGTCGAGGTGTGTACCCTGCTACTACATGATCAGCATGGTGATGGAATCCTGCATGGTGGTGCAGCGTCAAGTCATGTAAGCCCAGTGCTTGGCATATAGCTATTGGTCTTGATGTGCTCAGCCCAGCCTTCACTGGCAACATGCTGCACAACCAATTCTCGCTCAGCAGAGTGGCTCAGAACGTCATTGGATGACTGCCGAGCAGATGCTGTATACTGATGAGGAGTATCCCCAGCATTAACAGCATCGTGCCTTCCATTCTTCCCTCTGCAGTTTGTCCTGCTGGTCAAGGCATGTCAGCTTCTAATGCAGTGACCTACTGTCAAGCCTGCCTCACCAACACCTTCAACCCTGGGGGCCTTCATGCATGTGCAAGGTGCCCTGCTGACCAGACTACAAGCAAAAATGGCTCTTCTTCCTGTGGTAAGCACTGCTGCTTAATGTCCTCTAGCTACAAGCACACACATAGCTGTAGGCTCAGCCAAGCTATTGCCTCAAGCGAAGAGCTCTCTATGGGCACTTGCCACAAGTATGACCAGTACCTCCATGTCCTGCAGCCATCACTGCTGACAGAAGATACAGGAGCACTTTACTGACTTTTCAAACTTTCCCATGATAGCTAGCTCTCCTACTGGCAACATGTCACGACTACTTCATATCCTACTGCTCTGTTGTCCTGCAGGGTGTCCTGCAGGCTATGGCTACCATGCCATCAACCATCAGTGTCAGAAGTGTCCGCAGGGTACCTACTCCCCTGGTGGTGC